>PVJL010000761.1:0-291656 GCA_004026885.1 Lyroderma lyra | reverse complement strand
ATTAACATCGCCCATGAACCTGCTTTCTCCTTTATGTAGATACTATCTTAACTGATAGCCTGTCCAGTGGCCAATGTTTGATATTAGAAAATAACTTGTGATTTTTCCTCACTCTCATCATTCACCACATGTAGGAATTTCTACCACCTATGTCTTGGCCCTGTTGTCTCTTTTCCAACACTGAGGCTGCGTGTCTAGGCCAGGTCTCCGTTACCTCTGAACTACAGTAAGAGCTTCCTAACCATGACATTTATCTGTAGTTTTTCCCACTTTCCTCCTTTTCCTGCACTATTTATTCCCTTGACAGCCCTCACCGCCTATTCCGTGGCATCAAAGGCATCTAAGGCTCTCTGTGATTTGACCTGGGCCTTCAATCGTACCTCCACCCTTTGCTAGTCTCTATCTTGCTTTCCACATTGCTATGCTCTTCACAGAAGCTGTCTACAGATTTTGCTTGTGGGTTCCCTCTGTTGTAAAACTACTCCCCACTCTTCATATAAGTTAGAATTCATGTATCATCTTCAAGGTAATTTGCCAACCCTTTCTATCATATTCCAGTTTTGTTGGGCCCCTTTCTCTGTATTTCCTATAACATCCTCTGCAGGACTCTAGTTGTTTATTCACCATATTCAAATATGTGCTACACGCAATCACACAATGCAACCATCTTTATCCATTAGGGTGTAAGGACCTCGAGGGTTGCAGTCATGCGTCTCCTCCAGAAATTTACATAGTGCCTAAGACACAAGGAAGGGTAAAATTATTAATCAAAAAATCATATGAATAAATGAATATACTCATATAGTTGTGGCTACTAGAGCTTTGGGAAAATACTCTACCAAAAATGCCAACAAAACAAAAACTTTTTTCTGAGTATTCTCTGATGCCTGCCCTTTCACAATTAGAGACTCATCCCTTGGCTTATGTTCTTCTTTCATGTTAAGAGCCTCATGGGCATTACAGGCACTGAAAACCAGAGGGAAAAGCAAATAGGTAAAGGAGATGCCCCTGTGGAAGAAGTCCATGCCTCCTAAGGATGTGCACCAGTCCTAAAAACAGCAGTATTGACAGAAAAAATATTAACTAAATCCTAGTGTGTGTGGAAGTATCATAGGTGACGTGTTTTTCAATGGGGTATTAAGAGGACTGCAGGACCATAATCACAACCCTCCTACACAATTGTCGTCCTGACTATTTTATCCAGGGAACAAGGTTAAAGAATATTATTTGTTTTCTTTTGGTTATTAGTTATTGCACATTAAATTTTAAGCAGCCCAAAAAGAATGCAATGTCCTACTTGTGTTGTCACTTTTTGTGAGGCTTTCTGTAGAACTGTGGATTCAATGATAGGTCAATAAAATGATGTCACACACACACAGACACAGACTGCCTGACCAACTGACAGCAGGATCAGATTGTGCAAGTTTGAAGGAGAGTGATAAGAAGGTATAGAACTAAGAAAAATAAAAACAGAGCAGCCCATAAGAAATAGATGAATACATATCTGGGATGAAAAAGAGACGCTCAGTCAAAAAACGTTTAGTCTTAAGTGTCTACACAAATCAATAAAAAATGTAGAGCCTGTGCTAACTAATGTCTTCACAGTGCCCCTCCCTTCCCAAGTCCCTAACCTCACTATCAATGGCACTAATGTCATGTATTCTGTCTATTAAATTTAGAAAAGAATTGTTCTGTCTACATGCATGAAAAATTCATTGCTCCCTGTACTGTAAGTGGCTTTGTGTTTAATACAGGTATATCTTACTTGTCAAATTGCTTTTTGGCTTAAGAAATTTTTTTAATTCCCTGCTTTTATTTATTATCTTATTACATTTTTAACTGTTGATGTTTATTTTTTATTTGACAGTCAATGAATTTTCTCTGGGTCTGCCTGTTTAGCACTGGCTGATGTTTTATAACATATTGATTCCCAATATTTTAAACTGACCCACTGTTGATATGAGGATCACACTGGGAAGTAAGATGTTTACATCTCGGTATGAATAGCAGATAAATGAAATAATAAAGGTTGTCAAAAGCTGAGGAGTAAAGTAAGCCAGTTCTTGTTTGCTCTCAAGAATATATTGCTGTGGACCTTAGAACCAGCTAACTGCATAATGCACATAGTGAAGTGGTTCTGGGCAGCAGGCTACTCCTTCGGACATTTGAGATAGTGAAGGAAAACTTCACAAATAAATACCATTTAAAATTGAGTGCTTAGTATTGTTCCATTATAAAGCACATAATTGAAAATAAAAACCTTACTATTTTGGGATCTGGAGACTGACTCCTTAAGTTTATATCCTCTGTTGGATTTCTAGATCTGTTACTCGACCTTGAACTAGTCATTGAGCCTGTCAGTGTCGTGATTTCCTCATATATGAACTGCAAATAGTAACAATACATCTATGATCGTTGTGAGGAATGATAAGAGTTAATGTAAGTAACTTTTAGAACATCTGGTGCATAATAAGTGTGTAATAAATGTTAGCTATTGTTATTACTATTATAATTAGTCACAAAGGAATTGCCCATATAAAAATTCTGTACGTAGAAGCAATTTTCTTCAAAGTTATTTCTTTTTGAAACAAGCACATTTAGACTATAGAATATCATTAATTGTCTACTTCTGATTCAAGAAATGAAATATCTATGTCATCAGACTAGTCTCCATGTTTCAGGTAGAGTTGACTTACCTTTTTCAGACTCTCAAAGAATTTCACTCATACTTTCTCATGGCACTTATCATGAGGCATCATAATATCTGCTCACATAAGTATTTACCCAAGTTCATTTTTTTAAGGACAATGGCAATATAGTGTTCTTATTTTTACCTCTAAAATGAGAAGAAGGCTTGGCAAATAGTGGTTGTTTATAATTTATTAGTGGAACAATAGATGACTGTTTCTCAATAAATGTGTTCTAGTATCGTGTTTACCTGTACTTTCTTTTTTTTGTGACCCCTTTGCCAATATTAGGTCTCAAGTGCTCTGTGCTAACAGGTGTTATGTTTATAAAATTTGGTTTAACACAAGAACAAACTTTAAGATAAAAAAATAGTTGCACAGGTTTATTCTGCTGCTATTATAAAGTATACAAAAAGATTCTGACCCCAATCCTAGCTTCCACTGTATAGCTTTTTATAAAAAAATTGTATTTTGTTATTTACAGTGTATCTATTTTTATATCCTTTAAAATGCACTAAAATTCAGGTTTAATAAAGGAAAAATCATTGACTACGATCTTTACTTCTCTAAATCTGTATGTAAAGGAGTATTTTCCTTCTAAACATTCCACTGATTTTGTGTCATATGATACACCTTGACTTAGGACACTGGTCATTGAGAAACTTGTCTAAAATGCAGCTTATTCCCAATGTATAGAAGATAGTAAGTGAGAGGACTAGATGAAGCAGTAACCTTCCTATACAGATAGTAATGAGCAATTTCAGCCAGACACCAATCTGTGCTATGATGAACCAGAAAAACTATGAATTTGAACATAATCTCATATAAGAATTAACTGATATTCACCCTAAGGATTACAAATTAGATACAGTATGTATTAGTTCTTTATGTGCATAAACTTAGGCTCAAATATCTTATTTTTAATTTGAAGTTGTAGGTGGTCTCATGCTCACATATGGAGGGGAGAAAAATATCCATTACAGTTCTCTCTCATTTTTAAGTTGAAGTTGGTTTTGTACAAAGGCATGTATTGAAACTTACTTCAAGAGTGCCTTCCTAACCAGCAGATACAGAATTATCTGCATATCTATAATGGCAAGGTTTTAATGAGATCTGATCTTTAAAAAGAGGCAAGCTATACTTATTATTATATTCCATTGATTTAATATGTTATAAAACAATCATAATAAAAGTAATTTGGAGATAATAGAGGAAATCTGTACATACATAAATAGAAAGATCAATATTGATTGTACCTAGCTAAAATATATATATATATATATATAGATGTAGGCAATATGTACATATTCCATGAGTTGAGGTTGATAGCTGGTTAAATTCACATTTGGCTTTATTCGGTGTTTGGTTGCCAGCTGCTTTTCTTTTGTACATTATGATTAATTTCATTGTCACTAGATGTTATGTTTCTGAAAGAGTCTTTCACTGAACCTAGTCAGAGACTAGGAAGGAAACTAAGAATCTAAGTTGTTGGAGCAGTTTCTATTGTAGTCTGATCTACTCACTCAAATTCTATGGTCAGATAAAAACCATGAAAGAAGAATAAAAATAATGACAGCTTTTTCTTTTGTTTTTTTTTTTTTGTTTGTTTTCTTTTTTTTTTTTTTTTTTTTTTTTTTTTTTTTTTTTTTTTTTTTTTTTTTTTTTTTTTTTTTTTTTTTTTTTTTTTTTTTGCTTTTCAAACGAAACTCCTTACAATGGTGCAGCAGTTTTTGAATATTTTTTGTTCTGTATTAATATACACTTCCAGGCTCTTAAACTTCTGAGAAAATGAATTAAAAGGGATATGCTTTCTTGATTGGTATGTGAGAAACCCCATGGAATGTGTAATACAAACAGCTACATAGGCAAAATGTTTTATAAGCATGTTTAAAAGGGGAATCTATCAAGCCATTTCTATATGCTCCTGATTGCTGGCTTGTGTGCTCTGAAGAACAAAACTTCAACTCAAAATGCAAATCATACAGGAATCATAAAAAGGCACAACCCAACCCTGCTATCACAGTAATTAAGATTTTGAAAGTAAAATTATTTTCTTCTCCCCCCTCCACCTCTAAAAAAAGAGGCACTTTAATGGGTCTAACAATTTTAGGATGCTTTCAGTCAAGGATTTTGCAGGTAAAATTTATGGCACATTTGTTTTAAAGAATCTCCTTTTTGGTCCACATTAAGTCCCTCCCTTAATTAAGCCTTCTGGGGTTTCAATGTGTTGATCTCATTTTAAACCAAGCTCAGCACAATTAGACACACAGAGGAGATGGGAGATAAGCAGTGTATACAAAAACATTTTACACACGAACATTTCATCCTATAAGGCTCTGATTTTCTCTTTCCATTTTTAAAAATCTGTGCTCAAATAAAGAAAAGGAAAAAAATTGATTCTTTTCAGCTTGTCATACATCTCGTTTGGAGTGGGTTAGAGCTCCCCATTCACAATTACCACTAGTTAATCTTATCAGAGAAAAATTCAATTACATTTATCAAGGTTATTCCATAGACTCAAGCTATTGCTTAACAAAAAAAAAAAAAAGGGATTTTAGTGTTAAGAATGTTGGCATTCTGTGTTCCCTCAAGTTTAACATAAAAATAAAAAATAAAAAATTAAATGTTGCTTTTACATTTATATTATTAATATAGACTGGTAATAAAGTAATATTTGACAGTTTTGTTAAAAGGATTATTAACACATAGATTATGGAAGTTTAGGAGGGAGGCTCATAACTGTTAATAGACTTCAATTCTCAGCCTACACTGACATTTTAAAAAATCTAGTTTCAAATTTGATAACAGATTACCAGCTAGGCTGGAAGCCAACCACCTGATTAAGGCAATTTAAATGCTTGCAAAGTGGTGAGATTAAAATCAAATAAGTGCCGATTTTTTTTTTCCTGCTTCACTTATCTTTCCCTGGATTCGTTCCTTAACTACCAGGTGGTGGAGGACTCTGGGTAATTTTCCTCTGCGCCAATTACCCCAGGATGGTTTTTAGGGTGAAGCAGAATAATTACTGCACTATCAATCCAAAATGGGCTGCTTAATGTGTTTAAGAGAGATTTTGAGCCTTAGCAGGGAGGCTGCCTGAAGCGTGCTCTGCTCACGGTGCCAAAGCCCACTCGGCCTACTCGGATAGTTAACCGTTCTGTGAGAAGGCAGCACACACCCAAGGTGAAAGAAAACAAGGAAAACTCCTGGGAAGCTGTGGGAAAGTTAATGAGCTGCTTCCAACGTGTGGCAGGCTGCAGTCGCAGGTGGCTGACAAAGCTAGGCAGGTTAAAAAAATAATATTTATCATCCAGCTGCCAGGACTGTCTTTATCAAAACTCTTTCTAAAATCCATACAAGAAGAAGAAAAACGAGCTTGAAAAACATTTTTTGAAGAGAAACAAAAACAAAAAGGCCCAAACAGCTGTGATTCAAATGCTCTTTCCTTGCTGATGGGTTAGAAAGAAAGCGGGAGATCGTGATTGAATCTGCCAGCGATTTTTAAACATTTTCCTACAAATTAAATGGAAAACAACAAACAACTAAATCAGGTTATTTATTTAAAAATTAAAATTAAGCAGCAACTTTGAAATGATACTACTAAATCCTATTTTGTAGCAACCTCAAATTAAGTAACATCTTCCATCTGTTGAGCACGCTCTGAATTTCCTTAATTATCATTATTTGAATGTAAATTTTGAGTTTTAGCCAGTTTGTCCAAAGAAGCACAATGCTAATTTAAAAGAAAAAATAAATCATTTATATGTAAGGGAGAAGCTGTGGTTGCCTCCATTTAGTTATTTCTTTATATTGGTCTTTAAATGTTCTGTACCTTCTCTGTTTTCAGTGTGATGAAGGTTTTTTTTTTAATTATTTAATCAAAGACTGATTTATAATTTAGCTTAACAGATGGTTTGTGATAATGTGAGTCAAAGTGTTTTCAGAGAAATGCAGCATTTGAAATTGTGGAGTGAGTGCGTGCGTGCGTGTGTGTGTGTGTGTGTGTGTGTGAAAACGTTTCTGTTTTTGTGGGTCCGCATTCCTATCTGTGTATGTATTTGGAAGTCAGAGCGCCTGAATGCTAACCCCAGTGCAGTAGTGTTCCATACAAAACTGGTTTATCAATGCAACCATTCCTGGTTCTTTACCTTGCTAATCTGTTTCATCTTTGGTGAGGCGGGGGTTGGGGGAAGTGGGAGATAAATGAGAATTGAAGGAAACATGCTGTCCTGTGTTCTAAGTACACATGTTAAACTACGTGTTGGAAAGAATAGCAGGAACTTCATACGGGTAGGAAATAAACTCCGATTCATTGTGACAGATGTGGTTTATACAGAAAAGTATTTTGTAAGGCTCACACACAATCCATTTAAGATTATCACATTAAACCATATTTACTTCAGAGGTCTGTAATAATTACATAAGCACTTGAAAATCCCCAGGACTTTGGCTTCTGTGTCACAGATTTATACTCAAACATTTTCATTTGATGTGCAAAGTGAGAAGTACTCTTTAGTGGCAAGACAATTATCTGATTCTACTAATAAATGACTGCACTAGTAGTCATTTTTAATTGAACAATTATAGGATATTGCACTGTCAGTTGATTATAGAAGTCATTTCATAAATGTCAAAAATCTCTTTAAATGAATTATGAAGCTCCAAAATAACTCCGGCAATCAGCCAGCAATAACACAATAATCTGTTTACCCTGTTGTCAGCTGAACTCTCACCACTTTGTTGAGAGGAAGATGCTAAGAGGAAAAGCAGAGCACAGCATAGGGAGCCCTCCTTAAGAGTGATGCTTTGCTTGAGCTGAAGCAACCACCTAGGCTTTGATGAGTATAGATTTTGTCTATGTATAAAATGTATTACAATATTAAAGTCACCCTGCAAACGCAGACATTTCAAACATATACATGTGCTCAATACATGCCAACGATTCGAGATGAGCTGATCTATGGGCACTGTGTTAGAAACTCTGGGGCGGTGCATTGCTTATCAGGACTCTACCACCTCACATCTGCTAGCCTTGGTTTCTTCACCACCTCACTTCTTTCTGACGATTATTCTTGAGTTGAATCTCCTAAATGCTTTTCTAATATCTATCAAATTTTATTTTAAAAATATACACAGATGAGATGTTACTCAATATCACATGACAAATCGACGGCTGCCCTGCTGTTTCTAGTTTCACATAGTTTGCTAGTGGCGTGGAATGAATGTGGATACCTGTATGGATATCACGAAAACGCATTTTTCAGCTGTTAAGACTGAATCCAAAGGTAAATTAATTTCCACTTAAAGAAAAGTTGCACTGACAACACAATATAAGTTTCTAAGATTTTATATGTAATTTTATTACAAAATAAATTTTTTATAATGCATTGCATATATTTCCTTAAAAAGTACACTTCAATTTTGCAAAGAAAATTTTAGTTATTTCATACCTAATTTCTGATATGTCATTTTTTCAGAGTTATTGCTATTTAACAGCACTGTTTAATATATGTATTAGTTGTGCATTTATTTTTCAATGGAATTCCAACAATGTGACTTACAAACAAAAATGTTAACGTTTATTTTCAGATAAAGGTATCATTTACAGAGTACTTTGTGAAATAAAAATTTTATAAGGCTAGAAATAAAGCCTAATCTTTTTTGTCAGTTTGAAATTATTTAGTTCAAGCTCTTTTGAGCTGAATCCACTCACAAATTTTACTGAAGAGCCATCTGAGTAATTATAATTTTATGGTCCCTCACTTAATCTATATGGAAGACACAGCATAATGCCTAATGTGTTCTTTGCAAGTTGCACATTCATCAGTGAATAACAGCAGACCAATTTCTTGGTCCCTAAGTTGTCTCCCTACCTCCCTCAAGTTTATGCCATATACTATATTTCTAAGTTTCTATTAGAGATCACAGTGATTCTACCAAAAAGTAAGGTGCGATTCATTGAGAAGACTCTAAGAGTTGAAAAAGAAGAAACATTACTCAAAAGCCTAGAAAACTGATCTACAGTTTGTATTTATGGATAGAATTAGATGGCATCTACATTTTTAATAAGAGTAGACCAACCACTCCTGGTCTTACAGTTCTGTCATCACATTTACCATTGGTGGTGTAGGCAGAGAAAACTCAAAGGACCAAAGGAAAACCTCTGTAAAGCCCACATGGTGTCTTAAGAGAACTTAAAAAAAGAAAAAGGAAATACAAAAACACAAAAACATGTGTGGATGTATGGTAGTTAGGACTGATTCAAAACTGTCCGAATGGCTTTGAGGGTGACATGAGTCATGACCTACGATGACATGTTATTCAAGTCATCTGTCCATACATTATCATTAAATGTTATATAAAATGACTACTGCTTTAGAAAAATCTTTTGGAATTCATTGCTTAAATAGTTCTTGCAGGGTTTATATAAACTGAGATGAAAAACATCACACCTAAAGTCAATTCCTCTTTACTGATAATAAAACAGAAATATTGCATTAACTGTTACTATACTACATTGTTTTCTTTGTTTTCAAAGAAATGAAATAAACTAATAAAGGGTACAATTGAACCTGACGGCATTATTGTTAGAGACACTATTATTTTATGTATCACTAAGGAATTACTGCTGGTAGTTAATCATGTCAATTGTAACACATTTTTTTGATATAAAAAAATGTTAGAATCTGGAAAAAAACTCTTTAGCTTCACTATAGTAAGGTAGCATAATTATCACATATAACCTGTAATGATTTGAAAGGCATTTTAATCTCTTGGAATGCGTCAAAATTTCATAATCACCAAAAAATATTATTGTGGAAAAGAGTTAAAAGGACACTGTTTTCATATATATTTGTAAGTAATACTTTACCAATAAACATAAAATTCTATATAATCGTACGTTATGTTTCTAGTGTTAAATAGTTTCCCTTATTTCCTCTGGACAACTGAGCGAACACACAAATACACATGCACACACATGCTTATATATAATACACATATGTAAAATACAAACATGTATATATGAAAGTGGTTTGGAAAATATCCAGCCATAAATGCCTCTATTTTTCTTATGACATGGTTGGATACTTTTTGGACAGCCCTTGTATGTGCACAAGTATACTTGTATATACTTAGTAACAGATTTTTCATAGATTTTAAAGCAATGAATCACAGTCAGGTTTTAATAAATTTCTACCGATAAATAAGTTGTAGAAATAGAAATAATAAGTTATTGGTATACAAAGCAACAAGGAAGTAAAACTCAAAAAAATTGAATTTTTATTATAATTAGTATTCATCTATTTTTCTCCTAAGATTTCTTTTCTGTAGTATTTTTCTCCTCTACAACCCAACATAGTTACCTCAAATAGGGGTCAAATGTATGCTTATTTATATCAATATTATAGTTCTAGTCATGCCAGTGATGAAAACACTTTAAATCCTGGAGCATAGTAATACATTTTTTTAAATGCAATCACATAAAGTGTTGCCTTACAATCTGAGCATTAAAATATCAACCAAGGATTCAAGACACATAGACTGATGCAATCAAATAGTTACTATCTAAACCTTTTCCTAATCTTTTAAAGGCTGAAGAAAATGCCCATATAGAAAAAGTTATTAAGAAAAAAATAGCTAGGATAGATGGGATTTTAAAGCATTTGTAAGAAGCTAAAATGCAATGAATTGTGCATTATAGGCAATATTTGGAGAGCCTTCTACATTATTTAAAGCTACCAAAGAACTTTTTCCCCTAAAAATTTCATCGTTAAATAATTTACTCATAAAACTGAAAGAATAATGAAGAGATTGAGGCTGCGTGGTTTTCAATTTCTGAATGTTTAATTGAAACTCAATTAGTTCATATATTGTCATTCTAAGACTTTTTATAAGGTAGCAATAATTAAAACAAAAGACAGGAGAATACTTGATACATTCAGAAAACTGGTCCAAACTGGGAAATCACTAGGCATTGACCTTTACATTCCACCCTCACTTTTTTCTTGACTACATTCCCCATTGTTTTGCTCCTTTCCCCCTTCCCTTGGCAATACCCCATCTCTCTGTATTGGTATACTATATATTCACCCTGTCTGGTAATACCTCACGTTTCTGACTTTTTCAATGTATCATACTCTGTATCCTAGATTCAGTGTTTTTAAAGTCTTCCTTAAATAACTGAAGTATATCAGTAAAATAATTCAAGGTAACACATTGGTGTGAATCAATATTTAATATGCTGCTCTTACACCAGCTTAGCATTTTGACAGAGGATCTGTTAAGAATATGTGCTTTATTTTGCAAAAGAAATACTTAAGCTAGGCTTTCAGAAACAAGGGCAATCCAGTGGTTGGATAAGTTTGTCCTCAAGTTAGTTATATAATATTTCTCAATTTATAGATTTGTTTCTACAATATACTCCATTTTGGTATTTCTAATTGTCACCTGGACATTTTGTTGGTCTACTTGATGGTCTCAAAGGCATTTCAAGTTTAACACAGTCTCAAACAAGCTCATTTGTTCGCTCCCTGAAATCTTTCCTTCTTTTTGTGAAAAGTTAATTTCTCGGTTAATAGCACTGTTGCCTGTTTTGTCAGCTTTGCTAGACCTGCTATATTTGCCTTCTATCCACCTTTCTCTCCTCCAACCCTACCCAGTTTCAGCTAAGGAGCACAAGTTCTGTAGATTCATCTCAGAATTACCTCTTGAATCTGATTGCTCCTATCTGCTCCTACCAACATGAACTTAGGCATAGTTTAAGCAAGTAACTTCTCTTAATAGTTTTTTTTTGCAATGGACTCCTAAGTTTTGTCTGTAACAAGGTTTCTTCTGCACTGTGATGTGCTTACCTCTAATGTTTCACTATAAATGCCTTTTAGAAATGGTAATCATATGTTCCTCTCATTTGAAAATTCAGCTTCTTAATATTTTTATTTTATTTTATTTATTTTATTATGAAGTCTAATCACTTAAGCATGGAGTTAAAAAACAACAACAAGCTTTCACAACCAGGCTTAAATTTTCTTTTC
Source organism: Lyroderma lyra (assembly GCA_004026885.1). NCBI lineage: Eukaryota > Metazoa > Chordata > Mammalia > Chiroptera > Megadermatidae > Lyroderma > Lyroderma lyra. The sequence continues at coordinate 279,937 of PVJL010000761.1, read as the reverse complement.
AGCTTGCATTTTTGCAAATAGTCCCCTCAATCCTTATTTCAACTTTACCAAATGCTTACCATTTTACAAAAATATATTGCTCTTCTTTTCATTCTGGTTTTCATGCAGGCTACTTGCTTGCCCAGAATACTGACAATGTCTTCTCATCTTTTAAATTTTACTTCAGATGTTACTTTCTCTGCAAAGGACTTTCCTGGCTTTCCTGGGCAGTTGACATCCCTAACTCGGGCATTAATCTTACTGTATTTGCTATGAGAGTATGTTCCACCATAGCCAAGTCCCACTTCCAATAGAGCCTCCAAGCTTTCCCTTTTATACCATAATGATATCTCTTGGCAACAAAGCCCCACTCCATGGTTGAGAGTTCTGAAAGTCCAGAATCATTGAAACACTAAAGGTAGCTAGACAAAATAGATTCGATGGGGCTCAGTTCACTCAAGTCGTAGACCAATGTGGAGGACATAATGAAGATTATCCCTTTTCTCTGAAGAAAAAGATGAGTGACATACAGGCAATTGTTGATGGAAATCTTTACCTACAACCATGAGAATCATGGCTAAGATCCTGACTTATGGCTGTGGTTATAATTTTGAAGAGAACACAAGTATGAATGATATTAATCAGAGCCTGATGGCAGTGTGATGTGAGGTAAAGGAAAGAACAGTGTCTAGAATGATTCTCAGGTTTTCAGTTTTGCTAAATATAGATTCCCAATTAGAGAAAATAAGTGAAGGAGGAGGTACAGGTTTGAACACCTGAGTTTAACTGTTTCCAGTACATCAAGGTGTGTATTTCCTTTAGCTAATTAGATATATTAGACTGAAAGTTTCATCTTAAAGATTAGATGAGATGTTGACAGTTTCTAATTTTTATTTATTTATTTATTCATTTATTTTGGGTAAAGCTTCAAACAGTATTTTCAGCTTTGAGGACCACATGTTCTTGGTTGCAACTATTCAACCTTGCCTTTATAGCACAATTGCAGTCACCGACAAAACAAATAGGCACACTGTGTTTCACTAAAACTTTATTTATACAAACACACAATGCAACGTGTAAATAATGTGTTATAAAAATGTACCCTTGAAATCTATATAATTTTACTAATCAATGTCACCCCAATAAGTTTAATAAAAATTAAAACAAACAAAAAGTGACAAGCCAAGTTTAGCTTACAGGCCATAATTTGCTGGCCTCTGATTTAGATAATTGAAGTCCTCACTGTATAGGAGGATAAATGCCATCAGAGTGCATGTGATTACCAAAGGACAGTACATAGAGGGAGATCAATTTGTCATTGGATCTGGAAGAGTAGAATCCATGAAGAAACGAGGATAAAATGGTCAGAGATGGCACAAATGTTGGAAAACAAGAAAAAGGATTGTTATGGATAGAAAGTCATGAGATTTTTAAGATTAACTATGTTAAATGCAGTAAAGAGCTTTGCTAAATATGAATAAAAAATGCAGAAGAGATAAACAGACAACTGACTTGATTATGCAAAAAAATGATCATTCGTAACAATAGAGTGAAAGGTTTCACGTTAAGAGTGTGAGAGAAGATTTTATTTTGCAGGAGAAAATGTCATGAAACTATAAAAGGGTAACGAACAAATATTCTTTGCTCTTTCAAGAAAGTTGGCTCAAATAAAGATTGGATAACAATCTATTAGAGTTAAGAAAAGAAGTTTTTGTTGGTCCCAGTTTTGCATTGTCCTTTGACCACCTTTATAGATTTAGGCATGGAATGAGGTAATAGTTCTACATTGTTGCTGCTGTTAAAGTCTTCAAAATCTATATAACTCACATCTGTGTTCACTAGCATGCTGGCAAATAGAATGTTTTGGAATTTTAAGAGTGCAGGTTAAGAATGATTTGTTAAAGCTTTTTTACTGAAAGTCTTCACTTCCCTCTCCTGGTTACCCATGATCAGTCTGTCAACCTTCTTCAAGCATACCTGATACTTTTTAAAACAATTTTTCTCTTTATTCTTCCAGAATTGATGTGAGTCTTTCCTTCCATGACATACTTGTGTTTGATTTGTACCTGTTTCTGTATTTGCTTGAGTTATGCTAAGAAATAGTTATAGGTGCCATATCTGAGATCCCAGTCTCTTAAAATTTGGTACTTTGTAGAAAGGCTATACTTACCTAAGAGAGTTAGGTTGTATGCACATAATCAACATAAAAGTGAACTTGTGTGCACAATAATTTAAAAAATGTATTAGAATTTGGTGAAAAATTCAAAATGTTGAAGTAATCTGGAAGAAAATAATTATATATTTAATATTCAAAACATGCTTATGAGAAAATAGAAAGTTGGTGATAATACTTTCTTTTTGTTCCATTGAATTATTATAAGAAAAATACTCATTGTCAGTACTCTAAGTGGTCTGGTAAGCAATATTTATTTCATTTATTCCCAGGAGTCCAGAAATGCATTTAGGACTCAAGCTAGAATAATATGGTCCAGAGAAATTAAAGTTATGGTGAAAGGTCTCTGCACTTGACCAAATTGAAATCCTTTATCCAACAACAAATTACATGACCGTAATTGGACTGGGATCAGATCTTGATAAAGTAGGCATGCAGAAAGATTTTTCTTTACAATTATGTAAAGTCTCCAAAATCCCTTAGCAGTAACCAGAAATCATTCAGACTAGAATAAACTTAAGCTAAAAACATTCCATTCACTCTATATTTATTTTACAATTCAAGTTGTGACATCTAGAATTTCAGATCCTTCAAAATAAAACAAAACACACCCAGGTGAAATGATGTGAGTGAAAGGTTTTATATTTGAAGACAGTTAGGAAAAGAGCTGTTAAAAAATGGTAAATTTGACAAGATATAACATCTATTTATGATTAAAACACTTAATAAAATGGGTTTATAAGAAAAGTACCTCAATATAATAAAGGCCTTATATGACAAACTCTCAGTTAATATCATATTTAATGATGAAAAACTGGAAGCTTTTCTTCTAAGATCAGGAACAGGATAGGATGCTCCCTCTCACCACTGTTATTCAACATACAATAGTATTGGAAGTTCTAGCCAGAGCAATTAGGCAAGAGAAAGAATAAAAGGCATGTAAACTGGGAATGAAGAAGTCAAACTGTCACGTTTTGCAGGTAACATGATTCTTTATATAGAAAATCCTAAACACTCTACTAAAAACTATTAGAAACAATAAACAAATACAATAAAGTTGCAAGATACAAAATCAATGTTCAAAAATCCACTGTTTTCCAATATGCTAACCATGAAATTTCAGAAAAAGAAATACTGTTTTTGCAACTTCACCAAATATAATAAAATACCTAGGAATAAGTTTAACAAAGGACTGGACTGATTCACTGAAAACTGTAAGACACTATTAAGTGAAATTGAAGAAGACACAAAGAAATGGAAAGATATTTCATGTTCATGGAAAGAATCTACACAGTTAAAATGGCCATACTACCCAAAACAATATACAGGTTTAGTGCAATCCACATCAAAATCCTAATGGTATTTTTTAAATAAATGCAACCAAAAACTCATCACATTTGTATAGAATCACAAAGATCCTGAATAGCCAAAGCAATACCGAGAAAAAAAAGAAAAAATGAAAAAACAAAAAACAAAGCTGGAGATATCCACCCTTGACTTTAATTTATACTACAAAATGACATGATCAAAATAACATGGTATTGGAAGAAAAGCAAATGCACAGACCAATGGAACAGGACTGAGAGCCTATTAATAAACCCACATTATTCAATATGGACAGATAATTTTTGACAAAGGAGCCAAAAACATACAAAGGAACCAAAAACATACAATGGAGCAAAGGAAATCTCTTCAATAAATGGTGCTGGGAAAATTGGAAAATCACATGCAAAACTAGATGACTATCTGTCACCATATACCAAAATTAACTGAAGGTGGATCAAAGACCGAAATGTGAGACCTGAAATAATAAATTGCACAGAAGAAAACATAGGTACTAAACTTATGGACCTAAGGTTCAGAGAGAATTTTATTAATTTGACCTCAAAGGCAAGGGAGGTTAAAAAAAATAAATGAATGGGGCTATAACAAACTAAGAAGTTCTGCATAGCAAAAAAAGCCATCAATAAAACAGAGGGAATCAACTGAATGGAAGAAAATATTTGCAAACAACATCTCGAATAAGGGGCTAACATCCAAAATATATGGAGAACTCATATAACTCAACAATGAATAAACAATTCAATTAAAAAGTGGACAGTGGACCTAAATGGACACTTCTCCTAAGAAGACATACAAATAGCCAACAGATATGTGAAAAAATGCTCAACTTCTTTAGTTATTAGGGAAATAAAAATCAAAACCACAGTGAGGTGTCACCTCACACCTGTTCACCTCACACCTGTTCAAAAGGCTATCATCAACAAGACAAGTAATAAGTGCTGGAGAGGATGTGGAGATAAAGGAACCCTCATACATTGCTGGTGGGAATGTAAATTGATACAGCCACTATGGAGGACTGTGTGGAGGCTCCTCAAAGAATTAAGATTAGAATTACCGTATGACCTAGCAATCCCTTTTCTGGGTATCAACCCAAAGGTCTGAAAACATTTATCTGTAAGGATATATGTGCCCCTATGATCATTGTGGCATTATGCACAGTGGCCAAGACATGGAAACAACTGAAGTGTTCTTTGTGAGATGATTGGATAAGGAAGATGTGGTACATATATATACACAGTGGAATATTACTCGGCCATAAGACTAGATGAAATACCACCATTTGCGACAACATGGATGGATCTTGAGATTATCATGTGAAACAAATCAGGTCAGACAGAAAAATTTAAAAACCATATGCCTTCACTCACATGTGAGATATAAAACTGAACGCAACAAAAGAACAAAACAAACAAACAAGAACTCATAGACCCAGAAAACAGTTTAGTAGTTACCAGAGATTAAGGGGTGGTGTTGGCAGAAGAAGTAAATGGGGTCAAATATATGGTGGTAGAGAACTGACTGTGTGGTGAACACACAATGCAATATATAGATGATGTATTATTATTAAATTGTACACTTGAAACCGATATAATTTTACCAACCAATTTCATCCCAATAAAGTTAATAAAAAATGTAAAAATATATAAATATATATATGAGGTCAGACAATTAATTTAATGAACTCATCCTAGAAAAAGTGCTACATACCTCATTGCTGAATATCACTGTGGTCACCTTTGAAGCACTCCCCTTGGGAAGCTATGCACTGACGCCAGTGCCTAGTCCATCCTTCAAAGCAATTTTGGAACTCTTTTCCTGGACTGGCTGTCAGAACTGTTGTCATACCCAAAATCTGGCAATTAAGTTCGCCAACTTACCACAACATGCCAAGGTTGTGACACCTTACTGAATTGTTTGTACAGTGCTGCCAGTGTAAGCACGCAGTGGTAAGTTCTTGAACTTAATTGTCACATTTTGAAGGATGACAACTCTGATGGCCATTCCAGAAAAAGAGTTCCAAAATTGCTTTGAAGCGTGGACTGGGTGCTTGCATCAGTGCATAACTTCCCAAGGGGAGTTATTTCGAAGGTAGTGATATTCAGCAATGCGGTATATAGCACTTCTTCTAGGATGAGTTTGTGATATTAATTGTCCAACCTCATACATATACTTATGAGATGAATGTTTCCACCATCCTACCACCCTGCCTTGTCCAAATATGAATTGAAGCTCAAAGAAGTTGTACACTGGAGGTGTCAGTGTGGTACTAAGAAATATCCTGTGCTCATCTTGTAAAATGATAACATATTTTTCAATTATTCATTATCTATAAATGGAGAAAATTGTGACAAACATTTGTTGAGTACTTAGCTTAGTGCCAGGCCCATTCTAAGCATTCAGTAGGTGTTAACTTAAGATTAATGACACCTTACCTAGTTGTTTGTACAATGCTGCCAACACAAGCATACAGTGGCAAGTTCACAAACTTAATTGTCAGATTTTTGGTATGACAACAGCTCTGATGGCCATTTCAGAAATGGAGTTACAAAATCACTTTGCAGAGTGGACTAGGTGCTGGTGTCAGTGCATAGCTTCCCAAGGGGAGTATTTCGAAGGTGACCATAGTGATATTCAGCAAGGAGGTACGTAGCCCGATTTTTAGGATGAGTTTTTGAAATTAATTGTCTGACCTTGAACTTAATCCATATGATAGACATAAGAGGTAGTTATTATTTTTATCCAGATGAAGAAAATGATGTCCAGAGAATATATAATTGACCCCAGATTTCATGACTAGCAAGTACTGGAGCTGGATTTGAATCCAGAATGATAGCTCTGGAACCTAACCTCTTCACAATTAAGATGATGTGGTTAAGTGTTAACCTGTGAATAACGGTAGTTAATTCTCACTGGTATATTACTAATTCATTTGAGAAAAAGAATCAAAAGTGACTCTTCAATTCCTTTTCCAATAACTTAATGTTCTTTGTAGCAATAAAGGTCCAGACTGTTGCTTTCGATTCTGTGTCTCTAAGGCTATCACTAACGGCCTAGTCAGTATTTCTTACCACATTGTTCAAGTCGCAAGAGGCTTTCAAGATTTTTCAATCACACTTGAATCAGAATTCTTGTTACAAAGTACGCATAATGCTCCAGGGCATTGTAACCTGATTGGGAATTTTCTGGTGTTCCGAACTTTAGAATTAATAGATTTATTTGCAAATTATGGAACGATGAAAGTGACCTCACCACAGTTAATCGCTTCTCCACTTTACTAGTCTTTTTCTTTCCATCCCACTTCTGTGTCATTTGTAGCTCGGAAGACTGTGAGAAAGTTTGAAAGTTTGTCCAACCCACTGCCCAGGGGCCACATGGGGCCCAGGATGGCTTTGAATGCAGGCCAGCACAAATTTGTAGACTTTGTTAAAATGTTATGAGATTTTTTTTGTAATTTTTGTTTTAGCTCATCAGCTCTCATTAGTGTTAGTGTATTTTGTGTGTGGTCAAAGACAATTCTTCTTCCCATGTGGCCCAGGGAAGCCGAAAGACAGGACACCCCTAGTTTAAAGAAACCACGAACCAGCAGAGCTAAAGACTGAGAAAGAAGGGACCAAGTATCCAGGTGGTTCTGGTGAGATCATCGTCAAAGAGGGTAAGGGTAGAGGGTGTTCCCCTAGCACCTGAGAAATGCATCTGTGGGTCTTCCTCTTGCTGTCTCTTGTTTCTAGAAGCAAACAAAGCACTAATGACATTGAATGTCTCCCCCAAGCTTCTCTTTCTCATTCACAACTATACACACATATGTTTAGCCCAATATGTTCTGTTGAGATTTCCTCTAGCTTGCAGCCTCAGAGCTACAATTAATTAATTCATTTAGCAAAAAAATTTTTTTCAGATAGCTTTGTTAGAGACTGCAGCAGTTTCTCAAATAACATTGCTTCATTTAACATCATTTTGTTATAATGTTGGTGAGAAAAAAAATCTATTCCCAGGGGCCACTATCTGTGTGGAGTCGGCGTGTTTTCCCCCTGTCTGTGCGGGGTTTCTCCCAGACTTCAGTTTCACCCCGCATCACAAAGATGTGCACATGAGGTGAACTGATGTGTCTGTCCCAGTCTGAGTGAGTGCAGGTTTATGTAATGTATCCTATGATAGAAGGATGTCCTGTCCAGGGTTGGGTCCCACCTTGTGCCCTAAGCTGCCACTATAGTCTTGTTATCCTTGACACTGCACTAGGCTAAGTGAATTGGAAAAGAAGTATCTTACTTATCTTCCATTAATCTTTCTTAAATATAGGTAGAGCTCACATTTACTTTAATGTTTAATATTAGAAGAGTTTGGGGATTTTACTTAGAAGTTCGATGATGTTTTATGTGCTGTAGGAACTTAACTCTTGTTTATATCAATTAGCCTGCAATAATACTGGTTTTGTTGTACTCTGTTTTGCTTAGAGTCACACTTTCCAAGAACCTATCAACAACGTTAAGTGAGGACTTACTATACATCTAAACTACTCATATTTTGGCATGCTTATGTAAATACCCTAGCCTTTTGGAATACTGCCTCTCCAGGACATTTTTCTCCAGTCATTTAAGGAATTATCTGCTCTATGCAACTAACTTATATACTCATAATAGAAATTTATTTAACTAAACATATAAAAATAACATATAATTAGCATTAAGCAAGTAAACAGTCAATGATGCTGAGAATTCCTGGACCGTATTAGTCTCCAAATGTCCATTCTCCTCATTTATGTTACTTAACAATAAAAATGATAATCCTCATTACCTTAACAGCAATCTTAGCCATGTTTGTTATTTCCTGGTTTAGACATACATCTCCCAACTTTCCTGTCACTCCACTCAGTGTGTGTGGGTCTGAGGTGAGGTGTGATGTATGGAGGTTAATTACCCAGCTGGGTGCACAACCTGGTATATGTACCCGTTCACTTTTATGGCCTCTGCTGACATGAGGTACATATTTAGTATAAAGAAAGCACAGAAAACTTGCTTGTAGACACAGTAACATAAATATAAGGTGGCTCGGAAGTAGGTATACAATTGAATCAGTGAAATTAATCAGTGTTAAATATGTAAATTTAATAAACAATGTAATACAATGCAAGTAAACTATACTGTACACGTACTTTTGGGCCATCCTGTAGATTGCGTCCTTGCAGGAGCCTTTATCTATGAAGAAAAAAAGCAAAAAAACAATATTCTGGGCATCATTGTCCCAAAGAAAAAAGACCTAATAAATTAGTTGCATTAGCATATTACTTCAAAAAAGAGAAATATAGGCTTACCGCGTTTATATTAGAATATAAGCTTCTATTTTAGTTAAAGGTAGCAGAAAACTGGTGGAGGGAAACAAAATGACCTGTTCAGAGAGGTGGACCAGAAGAACCAAAGTACTGCTTGGTGAATGAAAGATCAAAAAGAAAGTTCAAAGAGACCAGAATTTGGTGGAGAGATAGGTGGCTGTTACAAGAAGAAGAATGGAAACCAATAAGGAATTTATTGAGAACAAAAAGAGCTCAATATTTATGGGTTCAAATCCAAAGAAAAATGACAATATTGTGGGGTTTTTCTTTTGTATATTGATGTTAAAACAGAAATACCAGGGTAAATAATTGTATTTTGTGAGTTTAAAATACATAAAATTTAAAACATCAATGAAAATAAATTTTTATTTTTTTATTCTTTTTTATTTTTTTATTTTTTTATTTTTTTGCTTTTTGGTATGTGGGTAGCTCCCTGACTGGGAATCGAACCCAGGCTGCAGCACTGACAGTGCCAGCGCCAAAGCCTTAAGCCACTACACCATCAGGGAACTCTCTGAAAATAAATTTTTACCTAAATATTAATTTGAAAATGTATGCATATATCACAAAGCCTCAGGTAGCCATGGAAAGATATAAGAAAATGTGGTAAATATATTTTATTATTGCATTATGAACTTTTAGCAAATAGTGAAATGTTGCTTCTCTTTCAGTCTCCTCCACTGAACAATGCCCTCCGAGTGGCCACACGTGAAGTCGTGGCCAAGTCCAGTTGAACATGTGCAGTGGAGGACTCAGGTCCACCGCCTCTAGCTTCAAGCTGTGGAAGTTTCCAATTCACAATCATGAACCTGGAAAGGGGAGGAGGGCCCTGTTCTCCGTCTAATTTTTGGTGTGATTTCTCCCTTATTCCCTAAGAGCATGAGCGGATTTTCTCCTGTAAAGATGTGAAATCAGCCTTCAATTGAATGAAAGAAGGGAGCAGAATGAGGATTAGGGGGGTGGCAGTAGCAGGAAGGAGTAAGTGGCTAGGAGTGTATATGGAGGGGCATCTCGAGAATGGTGTTGGTGATACTCTGCAAGAGGGAAGGGTGTAGAGACACAAAGCTGAAGAAGAAGGATGAATAAAACTTTGGCCTGATGGCTGAATGTCTGGAAAAACATTGCACGTACATACACATGTTTTCATACGTTAAAATGGCAAGTTTGACCAGAATGTTGAAAGCTAACAATGCAATCAAAAAGCAAACCACAATATATAAGGGCAGAAAACTAGTAAATGCCAAAGATTATTTGAGGTTTTAGATTTTAAGGACACATGTGAGAATGTAGTATTGGATGATCTTGAGCCTAGAGAACACTTAATGCATGAGATCAGTGTTCATCTGAACATTTTCTTCCAACCAAAGGAAGCTTCATATAACAGTGAATGTTTTCATGTGATAATGATTTTAAAAACAATTTTTCTATAACAAAGAAAAGGAGCAGGAGAGAGAAAGATTGTATGAGAGTAGGAGCACATGGTTAATTGACATTCATATTCCTGAGCAAACTTGTGAATAAAATACTACCATTCTTACAGGAATTAAATCAGTGGCACTGTGGGTAACTTTAGAATTTGAAGGTGCCACAGTTCCTCATTCTGTGTTGATGGAACTGAACGGCATTAACCTTTTCACTTGCACTAACAAAGACAAGTGAAGACAAGATGTGCTATGACTCCTGTATATCTATGTTTTGTTTTTCGCCCAGGGCCCTCTACAATTATCCCACACTTCAGAACTAATTTCTCTACCCGTTTACCTACATTGTTTTTGTACTACACCTGAAACACCACAATCTCATTAACTTTTTCCTTTTTTTTCTTTTCCAAAAGGAGTATTTATAAGACATAGAAGAAAAAATTATTCAGTAATAGAACATTGAGTAAATCTTCATAGCTTTAGCGAATATGTTGTCCCTAATCCAAAGTAAATATTTTTTATTTATCCTTTCACTCTCATAAATAGCACTCTACTACCTTAATCAGCATCTCTGTTGTTCTCCTAGTACGAAATTAATCAGAACTTATTTGCATGTGGGGACAAGAAAGAAAGAGAAAAACAAATTAAAATTTAGAACTTGATTAGGTTTTTTTAACAATAGAAATCTTATTACTTATATAATTGTTTTTACATTTCTTTTTGAATTAAAACATATATAAATATATATGCACAAAATCCATGTATCTATGCATATATACATTTATTTTGTTTTATAAGCATAAAGTTGGCAAACAATAATTTAGCATCAAGAATCTGCTATTTTAGATTCAGAAATATGTGGCTGTCATTTTGCAGCTCACAAATAATTTGACCACTGCAGAGGGATAGGAAGTTGCCTTTTCAGACAATCTATAGCATGGCATTCTCTTGACTACAGTGAGAAAAGATTATCCACAAAACTTAACTGCAAGAAGTTATTAATAACTTATTCGGTAAGTACAGAAGGTTAAAACTTGGAACTTTTCTTAACCATAACTAAACTTGAGAGCAGCCAAAAATATGCTTCTAAAAAAAATAACACAATTTAGATAAGAATTAACATTAATGAAGGCCAAACTTCAGTAGGAAGAGTTAATCATGTTCACTTTTACTACTCTAGTGTATACAGGGAAAGACAGCTGCTATAATGAGGAGTCTGTTTGATAATGACTTCACATATGGTAGATTTGTAACAATGGGGAGTGCTTATCTAGAAGAAGAGAGGAACTATTAGAAGACATGTAAGCTGTCTTCAAATATTTGAAGAATTGTCTTGAAGAGAGGGGGCAAAGCACAATAAGGACTGCTGAGTTCTATGTGGACTGAATAAATGGAAGAACTTAGTAAGAAGAAATAGCATTGACATAGAATATAGTCTCATGAAATAGAGAATTAAAACAAAACCTGGATGACCACCTGTCAGAGGTGCTGTTGCAATGATTTTCTGCATAGAGGTAGTAACTAGTGTGACCTCTAGGATCACTTCTCTCTCTAAATCTTATGAGTTGTGTTCTGTTGACTATCATTCTAGTCATGAGGATTCTTCTAATATGAAGAGCCTTTTCCAAGCCATATTTTGCAGAACACCAGTTCAGGTGGATTTTAATAGGTGCTTTGCAAAAAAAAAAAAAAAAACTCAACAATTCTGTGGTCAAATTAGTTTGGGGAACATGTTTACAATACACTCTTCTTGGATAATAAGAATGTACATTTGCATAGCAAAGGTTCTGAGCAGTCTTGTATTAAAAATCCTTTTTAACTTGAAATAACACAACACTCTCTGAACTTAATTGAATGTAGAGCACTTTTACGGTACACCTGTTTGCAACCTGAAGAAACAGTATTACTTGGAATATTAGATTTGGAAAGAGCAATTAATATATAACAAAAGAAAACTCTTAAACTAATGCATACTGCATTTTCAATACAGTTGAAATGTTTAATATCCAAACAAGAAAATTTACACTAGGGAAAAGATTATTTTCCCAGAAAGTTAAAAGTCATTATAAAATTTCCGAAATACCTACTTGTTAGGTACAAACCAATCAAATATTTCAAATATATCATATACATTTTAAAATGTTGTCCTTATTTCTCATAATTAAATATCCAATTAGTGAACCTAATTTGGAGAGTTTCTAATTCATTGAGTTAGAGAATTGCCACTTTTTTTCTGTCTGTTGATTTTTCTATTTGTATAAATCAATTTTATATTTGTAAAAATTTCTCATCTTTTTACTTATATCATTACTTTCACTTTATTGTAAACTCATTTTTATTAAAAGTAAAGAGAAAATATATAGAACTTTCAAGCAATTACATAAGCACTGTTGTAAAGATGAAATGGTGACACTACTGACATTAAACTGTTGTCTGGGAGACAGTGCCCCCATGTGATAGCTCAAAATTCCCATTCGTTAAAAATGTTAAACATCAAATTTTGTGTATAAAATGTGGTTACGAGCAGCCAATGCACAATAAAAAATTCTTAAGTATATTAAATTTCACTAATACACGTTTAGAATCATGTTTTATTAATTTGATTATGAATATTTAAATTCAAAGCTGAGCATATCAGTCTCAGATAATGTAGATTAAAGAATGTATTGGTTCACTTATAATTTTCATTATTTTTATCTTTGTTTTATCTTTTCCTGGATCCACTTTCAGAGCTTACAAGTATGTTTAGGTCATTTCATTCTAAAAATAAATAAATAAATAAAATCACTTAAATAATTTGATTCCCATAATTCTATAGATACTTTTTTTACATTTTTGAAAGCCAAAGGGAATTTTTAAAACTTAAATCTTTTGAACCATAAAATTATTTTTTCCTGTTATACCCGTAACATTTTCTATGTGCTATAATTCAAGAACTTGTGTTGAATCTTAATCATTTTTATCCACATGACTGCTTTACTATGTGAATGTAAACTTCACTAAGGTAAGAGTCATTTTTTGTCTTTTTTACCTCCCATTTCTAACGCATACTAATGTTTGTTGAACGAATGAATATTTGATTGGAAAAAGAGCCATGTTCTCAATGAATCCCCAGTGCCTAGCTTAGTCCCTGATATACTATTAAGTATTTGTGTTTTCAGTTAAGTTTTTCAAAGTCAGGCAACATCTGTGATTCATATTTATACATGATTTTAATATCATTATTATTGTTATATACTTTATATATATTGAATAACATTTGTTGAATGATAATTTAAAAAATTAATATTATGATCTTGATCTGGTACTCACTCTTCATTATCTACTTACATTGAATCCCTGGAAACTTAGTTCTCTTCACACCCTATTACAAATAATTTCTTTCCTTAAAGTCAGAATAATTTCTTTGTTCTCAAAACCATTGATATGCAGCACATAACAGTGCTAAGTAAACCATTCTTCTCTCAACTTTTCATTGGGTGTCATGAAAACATGCCCTTTTGGCTCTTTTAACTTTCTGATCACGCCATCTTTGTTGTAGCTAGTCTTCCTTATTTTGGGGGTTTACTCATTTGTTTTGCTTTCTACATATCTTGGAAAATTTTATCAAACTTCATATTTAAACAATAAATCTCTTTACACTAAACTACCATATTTCAGTCCTCCATGCCTGCTACACATTTATCCATGGTACAATATAAGATCTCAACTCAAAATATTTAAAAGAGAAATATCTGATATATCTCTAATGTATTCTCCTGTTAAATTTCCTTGATTAAAATAATCAAATAATCCCATTAAAAACTAGGCAAAGTACCTGAACAGATACTATGTACAAGAAGACATACAAATGGCCAACAGATATATGAAAAAAATGCTTAATTTCACTAGCTATTAGAGAAATGCAATTCAAAACCACAATGAGATAACACCTCAAATCTGTTTGAATGGCTATTACCAATGAGACAAGTAATAATAAGTAATGGAGAGACTGTGGAGAAAAAGAAACCCTCATACACTGCTGGTGGGAGTGCAAATTGTTACAGCCACTATTGAAAACAAATTAAAGTTGCTCAAAAAATTAAGAATAGAATTACCATATGACCTAGCAATCCCTCTTCTGTGCATATACTCTAAAAATCTGAAAACATTTATCTGTAGAGATATACATACCCCTATGTTCATTGCAGCATTATTTACAGCAGCCAAAATACAGAAACAACTGAAGCATCCTTTCTTAGATGACTGACTGTATATATGTGGTACATATATACAATGGAATATTACTCTGTAAGAAAATATTAAATACTGCCATTTGTGGCAACAAACATGAATCTTGAGATTATCAGGCTAATTGAAATAAGGAGGAAAAAGTCAAGAACCATATGATTTCAGTCATATCTGAGATTTAAGATTGAAAGCAATAAATGAACAAACAACAACTCACAGACACAGACAACAGTTCAGTGGTTATCAGAGGCTAAAGAGGGAGGGAGTGGTTGAAAAGGATAAAGGGGGTCAAATACATGGTGATGGAAGAATTGACTTTGGGTGGTGAACACATAATGCAATATATAGATGGTATATTACAGAATCTTATACTTGAAACCTGTATAATTTTACTAACCAATGTCACTCCAATAAATTTAATTAAAAATCACTATGGCTTTTTGGCTTATTCCACTATTCATTAATCCAATTAAAATTTTTTAATATCTTGCATGTTCTAGGCATTGTTCTAGGTCCTAAAAATGTAACATTGAACAAAACAAGTCTTCATTTCATAGAGGTTATATGCTAATGGGGGAGACATACTCATACAATGAGCACATAAATAAGTAAACATAATAAATGAGAAATGCTAAGGAAAAAACTAAGCAAGATAAGGGGAATAGGAAGCAATAATAAAGCCTGACAATTTATTTGGGACAGGGAAGATTTCTTGGATAAGGTGATACTTTAGCAGATATCTGAATAAATAAGGAAGAAAACTATGTGGGCATGTGGATATCTAGGGAAGGCTAGGCTGAGGGAAGCAAGGAGTGCAAATTCCTAAAAAAATAAAAAGTCCTAAAAAAAAAGTCCATGTGTGTGACTTATTCAGGGGTAGCAAGGAGGCAGATGGGGAGAGAAAGATGTAAAAGATGAGGTTTGAGAAGTAGAAGAAAAGCAAGTTATGCATATAGAGGTCTTTGTAGGCCATTGTAAGGACTTTGGATGTTACTCTGATTTAGATGGGAAGCCATCAGAGGTTGGTTGGTTTATGTATGTATGTATGTATGTATGTATGTATGTATGTATTCAACTGAAAGCAGTGAACCTTCAATGACATTATTTTTGGCAATATGAGGCATATTCTTGCCACAAGCCTTTACATCACTATTCTACCTATTTACAGGGCAATTAGAGGGGTTTGAGTAGAGTTGTGATATGGTAGTTCTAGTTCCTGGGTTGAGAGTAGACAGTAGCAAATAAAAGTAGAAGTGATTTTGCAGTTACTGTGATAACCCAGGAAAGATAAGATAGTGGTTTGAATGAGGGAGGTGGTAGTGGCAATGGAAAGATGTGAGAATCTTTTGAACTTCAGTTGACTATAGAGCCAAAAAAATTTCTCTATCAAATCTAATATGCAGTATAAAAAAAGGAGTGAAGTTGAGACTCCTGTATTTTTCCGTATATAAGATGCCCCCATGTATAAGATAACCCCTACTTTCCAAACTCAAAATTAAGAAATCACTATCAACCATTTACTCCCATGTATAAGATGACCTCCAATATTTGGGCTAACAATTTTAGATTAAAGTATCATCTTATACATGGAAAAATAAAGTAATTTTAGTCCTCAACTGCAGAATGTAGTTAACATTTATTGAACTGAAGGCACCTGCAGGCCGTGCGAGCTTGGTGGTAGACATGTGCGGTATGACAATTCCTAAGTTATGTAGTGGACAGTCTGGGTAGGCAGTTGGATATAGAAGCCCATAGTTCATTCAGCACAAGGTTATGCTGTTGGAAGATGATTTCAAAAGCATGAAGACCGATTAATATCTCCTTTCTCTTCTATTGCTTCAATTCAACTTGTATCTGCTTTATTTCTTCTTTATTTCAACTGCCATTATCCTACTCAGGATCCTGTGATTTCTTCTGAACTATTACAAAAACTTGAGCTGTCTTTCTCCTCTGGTATTTTCCCATCTCCAGTCTATTTTACTATCTTATATTCTATTGTTAGATTAATCTTAAAGCACAACTATTATATCTCTCTATTGAACAAAATCTTCACTGGTTCCCATATTTAGTATAACATCCAACTATCTTAATCTTCTATAACCTACAACCAGCTGTATTATTTTCTACTTTCTTCCATATGCTCTATGTTTTATCCAAGCTAATTTATTCACTGTTTTGTGATATGACCTGAAACACATGTGCTCAAATAACTCATTTCTACATGTATGAATTCTACAGGTATAGTATTTATTCCCTCAAAGATCTTCTGGATAGATTTTTTCTTCATCTAACCCTGAAAAAAATTTTTCCTTCATATAACCTTCCTTGGTACATTAATTTTGACAATTCAAATTTTCTACCGTATGCTACTTGTATGTGTGCATATGTATATTTCACCTATTCTAATACATAGTATACTTCTTTATCTATTTATACTTTATGATCCCTTAAGGGGGCAAAATTTTGCAAAATAAGCCTCAAATACTTCAGCATCATATTTTTTATGTAGTCATCATTCTGTAATTTTTAATAAATTACCTGCCTTGAGTTGATTTGATCATGAAAGACTCCCTAAGGAAAAGGAGATTAAAGTAGGGTTCTTACCGAAAGGAAGGACTTAAACTAGTGGGGAAAAATTGAGCCAGGCATTCTTAGTGGAAGCAGCTGCATTTTTCTGTATGTATTTCCATGAATAACACATAATCTATGGACAGTATTAGACAGACTTTCTTAAACTGCATAGAAAAACAAGTCAGGGAGTCTGAGAAATGTAGTTAGTGGCACAGGTTTGAGCTGCTGAAAGACTCAAAGGATAGGTAAAAATAGCTGGATTTCATGAGAATCATATGGATTCCTTATAGGTGCTGGATAAGGGGATGGCTCAATAAAAGTAAACATTGAGAAAAATTATTTTTTTAATTTGAATATCTTTTATTATTGTATTTATGATGATTATAACATATGACCTAAAAGGGTAAAATTTATTGCCTTATTTTATGCTTAAATTACTACCACATACTACATTATTACTAAGCATAGGTAAATCTACACATGTAATACACACATACATATCATTTTCATATGTCATATATAATGAATATATATAAAAATTACATATATATAAATGCATATATATATATATATATATATATATATATATATGACATAAAACCCCCAAATATTTTACTTATCTGTATTACTTTTGCCACTACTAGAATACAGTCATCTGCCAGAAGAAAGAGAAGAGCTATTTTGGAGAACAGAGAATCTTGATAATGTAAGAGGTGATGAAAAATTCTACGGAAACCCAATCCTTGTGGGAGATATAGCCCCAGATAAGTATCTTTTAGGAAAAAGGATTTTCTAGTGCTAGATCCCTGTTCCCAGAAGCACACAAGCTGAGGAACAGCATGGCTCTAAAAGATTCAAAGTACGTATGTTAAGGATACTGGATAACTATAAGGGCAGCAAGCACTTATCACCCAGCTTCTTTTAACTTTTGAATTGAATCTAAAACACTCTGAACATTGTTTTAATATTTGTTGTCTTCCTGCCTTAACGGGTCATAGCCAGATGAATGAGATAACATTTTAAAAGAGATTGAGCTCCTTGGCAGAAAGACGATAAATAGAGAACACTGTTTTTGTTATGATAAACTATGTAAGATAGAACATAAAAAAGGTGGTGAAATTTAACCCATGTTGAAGGAAAATGACTCCGTAGAGCTTGAGTCCTTTTGGGTGAAGTGGTATATTAATGTGAACACTTCAAAAAGAATATTTAATTTCCCTATATTCTGAAACAGAATTTAGTCATCCACTAAAATAATTTTAAATCAAGCCATATAATATAAAGCATTACTAGAGTTTTGCACACTGCAATCTATCAGCCAAGACTGGCCAGTTCTGAAAAATTTTTTCAGTTACTTGTTTTTTTTTTTAAATAAAGTTTTATTGAAACACAGGCAAACCTACTTTATCTATTTTCTCTGACTGCTTTTGCAATACATTTTTTGTTTGTTTGTTTTTGTTTGTTTGTTTGTTTTTGCTTTTTGGTATGTGGGTAGCTAGCTCCCTGACTGGGAATCGAACCCAGGCCACAGCGCTGACAGTGCCAGCACCGAAGCCTTAAGCCACTACACCATCAGGGAACTCCCACGCAATACATTTTGAATGGTTGAGTAGTTGGTGCAGAGACACTATGGTCCACAAAATACAAAATATCTTCTGTTTCTTTACAGAAAAAGTTCACAAAACCATAGTTTAGAGCAGAGGATTTTCATATGACAGACATGTTCTAAGCATTCACATGTTTCCTCAGTAACAATATGACTTTCTTCAAATTTTTTACCATTTGAAAGGTTTAGTTTTCAATTTATTCATCTGTAATACCACCTGCTTAATAAGATTTCAGTAAGGATTAAATTATAGGAAATTTGTAAAAACCACACAGTTCCTGGCACATAATAAACTGAGATAAACTAGTTATTACTTTCATTGTTCTTTAACACTAATTTATTAAGCAAATTGAGCTCTGACATTCTTAGGTAGGGACTTGAAATGTTTTCATACATGTGTTCATCTAATAGTTTTTGTGAGCTCATTATTTAGTCATCCCAACTTTCCTGTAAGACTTCATCATGTAAGAGCCACGACAGTTTCCTCTCCTAATCAAGCCAAGATGGTGCCAGACTAGGATTTTGTGAGCTGCTAATGATAAGGACCCTCTCTCATATGTGAGGACAAAAAGAGTGAAACAAAAGAGGAGTAAAATTGCTTTAAAAAGAAGTTTGATTTTAGAGATACTATCCAGAGATTTTGTAGGTAAACCATACATTATGTCATCAAGAACTCACTTCCTGTTATGGCAACTTCGAATTAGAGCAAAGATTTTGATAAAAGTAGTTAATATGAAAAGGTAAGTTAATTCTGAGACATCCTATTAACATCCACATGTATGTATGGATTACTGCACTATATAAGGAATACATAAAGACTGTAGTCTTGATGGCTGAACATTGAGGCAGTGGGCATGAAGCACACAGTAAACTACAAAGATTCCAAGAATACAGATTTTGAGATCACCTATAGGATTTCTGGTGATAAAAAAGCAGAATTGGAGGTGTTTCTGGAACTTTTGCCAGGCATTTGAAAATGAAACTAACTTTGAAATAATTGATAAACTGTACTCAAAAGAACATGAGACATATGTTCAGTGAGTGTACCACAAGCATTTTGATTTAAAGAAATAATAAACTGAGTTGATGTGGGGCTATGTATTGTTTGAATTTTTGTTTAGTTTATGAAAGAACTAATGGCTGTTCTTTAAAATATGAACAACTTGTCCTCTTTAATATGTTGAATCTATACTGTTTAAAAGTGAGAGAGATGACATCTATCAGCGTGTTATGTTGTTTTATATAGATATATCTATATTCAAATGTAGAGTTTATGTCAATAGATGGCCTCTCTATTACATTTCATTTCCTACATGAAGAAAATGACTGCTTTTATTTTTTCATCTCTATATTTCTAGTGCCTAGCATATTAGATACAGTCAATACATGTCTGTTGAATAAATGGATAAATGAATGCATGAAGGGGTGGGATATCTTTGAGAACAATCACATCTCAGAGATGATATGTTGGATATCTTGCCAAGGAAGAAGCCACAGTCAAGTACACCATTCAGAAAGACCAGATAAGAAAAACTATTTTAGGAAAAGACATCAAAAATCACATCTGTGTCCATATAGCATACAAATAAGTTCATTTTAGGGGCAGTTAAGAGGAAAGAAGTCTGAGTTGAGAAAGGTAGATGGCATATGAAGAGACTAAACAATGGACTAAACATACTACCCAAATAACCATGGAATTCATAGAAAACAGTGTACAGGGGCATTGAGACGGTCATTCTTGCTCTCTCTCATGCACACACACACACACACACACTAGAAAAAATATATATCATATATACACATTAGTATATATGTTACATATGTGTGTGTGTGTATGTATGTGTGTGTGTGTGTGTGTGTGTGTGTGTGTGTGTATGATAGAAAAAAGTATATAAAGGTATTAAGTCAGAAAGAAATCTAGTGCTTACTGGCCAATTAGAGCCCAGTAATACACATTTGGCATAAAGCAATACATAATTCTTATTCTTGCTTTATCAGTAGAAAGCAGTTCTATTACACATCCAGGTAAGGCTTCTGTTAGATTTACTGCAGATAAAGTTGAACATGTTCTTGGTAGATTTTGTGCAACTAAAACAGAACAGGAAAAGGAATATGGAACAATTAGAAACTGTGACTGATAGTTTATCTTATACGTTTATCACAACCAAGACATAAAATTGCACTAGTATAATCTATTAATAACAGTGTAAAAGGTAGTCATATGGGAATATGAAGGTGATTACATTTGTTTGCTATTCCTCTGAAATAAATAATTGCCCACATTAGATTGCTAAATATTAATATCATTGTAATCATTCAGAAAAAAATGATCAAGCACTTATTTTCTCAATGCACAGCATAGAATATATAATACAACAGCAAGAGCGAGCCATAATGTAAACTATGAACTTTGGATGATTATGATGTGTCTATGTAGGTTTAATCTCAGTTTAAAAAAATGTACTATGTTGGTGAGTGACATTGATAATGGAAGAGACTATGCATGTGTGGAATCAAGAGGTATATGAGAAAACTCTTTTAACTCCTAAATTGTTGTAAACCTGAAAGTGCTCCAAAAATATAAAGTCCTAAAATATTACATAATAAGATTGGAATACATTAAAAAATAAAACAAGTTCCAATTAATATAGTTCAGATACATAATTCAAAATAAACATATTTAACATGTTCAAAAAAGGCAGATTTCTAATTTTGGCAGAAAACTAAAATTTATTACACAAAACCAAATAGAAATTCTAGAGAGTTGACTTCTGAATGGGAAATGGTGGGATGAGAAACTACTTGGATGCTCTCTTCAGTGAAATCATAATGGTAATAATTTTTTCAAAAAGGAACCAATCATTTAAAGTCTCTGGAAGTTATCCCTAGGGAATACAGCAAATGAAGAAATATTTATTTAATAAAATCTACTAAATCTCAGTAAAAATAGAGAGAGTTCATGGTATATGAGCCACAACCTACACTCTTCTCCCATCCCCAGCTCATTATGACAAAAATTATAATCTGGGAGAGAACAAGAACACAGGGCTCCCTATTACCCAGCTGTGAGTATAGTCCTAAAGTATTTCCTTAGAAGGAGCATCTTGGCAGCATTTCTCATCCTGCCCAGCTCCATGTTGCAGAAGAACTATTGTAGGTGAGAGTGGCTGAAAGCCGTAGAGTCCCCTTCCTTCATCTAGCTCCCATTCATAAGATAGAATCTTTACCTTTGGTAAAGTGGGCCTTAAATACTGGTTCCTGATTGCTCTCCCTCCAGCTTGATCTTGGGGTAGAGGCTTCATAACCAAAAAACTAAATGAGAAGACCAAAGGGCATTGTCCTTCCAGCCATTGGGCTCGTATATCAGGCAAGTTTACCTGAGAGAAGTTGGCCACTGCCCATGCCAAAGCTCTGGAGAAATGGCAGAGTTTACTCAGAGGTAAAAGTATTTTTCCATAAGAAAAGAGAGCTCCAAAGCTTTCCCCAAGGTAACTAATTTTATTTGTAAAAGAGTGCAAGTTCAAACTTAAGGGTGATTTTGAAAACAATGGAGGTTTTGGTGTCAAACAATGAAGGAGTATATAGTAGCATCATGAGAGCAACAAACAAAACTATAGACCAGCTAGATGTTTAAAAAGAAAACTCTGGGGAGAAAAAAACTAAATGAACTCTCATGGAATCAGAACAAGTCTCAAGGATATAGTGCAAAGAAAACCTTTGTAAACGGCCTGTATTTAATTGGAACAGACTGGAACAATTGATTCCCCAATATGTTGTTGGAAACCATAGAGCAATCAGCTGACAGTAGTGAAGACTGACAGTTTTGTATAATACCAGCAGAGGCAGACAGTTGTACGGCAAGATCACACACACATACAAGTCAAAGAGCCTTGGTAAATACACTGCCCTTATAGGAAGATTGTTCACATGCCTAAGGCTGTACCCTCTGAGATATGTCATCAGAACAAAGAATTCATCATATCTAGCTATCACTTCAGGGGAATAGACATCACTACAACAGTGTATTATCAAGTGACTAAACAGACAACAAACAACAACAACAACAATAAGACCTGGATTACAGGGGGTAAGGATGATTAGTACCCCATGTTGCTATAATATAGTATATAAAATATCCAGTTTTTAAAAAAAGTATAAGACATACAAGGAAATAGTAAAGTGTAATCCGTAGAGAGGAAAAAGAAGTGAGAAAAAGACTTTCAAGTGCTTTCATAAATATATTCATGGAACTAAAAATAACATACTTGAAGTAAAAGAATGATGATAATATCTTATCAAAAGAATTTACAAAGGGAGAGTTATAAAAATAAATAATGGAATTCTGGAATTGAAAGTTTGGATAACTGAAGTGAGAAATTTACTAGAGGTACTCAACAAATTTGAGTTGCAAAAGAATGAACCAGTAAACTTGTAGATAGATTGATAGAGATTAAACACTTGTGAGATCAGAAAAAAATAATAAAACAAAACCTCAAGAAATGTGAAGCATGTCTAACCATATTAACATACACTTAATAGAAATACCAGAAGGAAAGAAGAGAAAGAAGCAGAATATGTATTTAAAAATATAGTGAAATATTTCAAATTTAATGAAAATATTAATAAAAAATTTTCAAGAAGCTCAAAAAATCCAAGTAGGATAAACAGAGACTAACACCCAGACACATTATAGGAAAAATGTTGAAAAACAAAGAAAAATCTCAGCTATGACACCAGATACATAGATAATTTTGATAAAAGAGAGGAAAAAATTCAAATTTGGACTTCATCAAAATGAAAAACTTTTATGCTTTAGTGGATACCATCAATAAATTGAAAAGACAACTGACTAGGAAAAATATTTGCAAATCATCTATCTGATAAGGGACTTTTTTTGAAAACATATGAAGAACTCTTAAAACTCAATGTTAGGAAAACAAAAATCCCAATTAATAAAAATGGACACAGGATTTCAACAGACACTCCACAGAAAATATAGAAATAATAAACACATGCAAATATATTAAACATTATTAGCCATAAGAGAAATACAAATCAAAATCTCAGTGAGATACCACACACACTCAGATGGCTATAATGAAAATGTCAGATAATAACAAGTGTTGACAAGAATGTGGAATTGGAATCTCATACACTGCTGATAGGAATGTAAAAGAGTAAACCATATTTGAAAAAATTCTGGTAGTTCCTCAAAAAACTCCAATTGCCATATGATTCAATAATTCCACTTCTAACTGTATACTCAAAGGAAATTAATACTATGTACCCACATAAACTTGTACATAAATGTTCATAGTAATTATTTATAATTACCAAAAAAATGTAAAAAACCCAAATATACACCAACTTATGAATGAATAAGTAAAAGATTACATCTACACAATAAGATGTTATAGAGCAATAAAAATCAATAAAGTATTGATGTATATTGCAACATGAAATAATCTTGAAAATGTTTTGGTAAGTAAAGAAGTAGTTACAAGAAATTACATACTGTATAATTTCATTTTAATGAGAATTCCACAACTAGCAAACCTAAAGAGACATAAAGTACATTAGCAGTTTTCCAGGGCTGGGTGAAGTGGGGAAGAATGAAGAATAGGTATTAATGGGTACCAGATTTCTTTCTGATGTGATGAAAATGTTCCAATTTTGATTATAGTGATAATTGCACAAGTCTGTAAATATACTAAAAATCAGCAAATTGTATACTTTAGATGGGCAAATTATATTGTATGAATTATATCTCAAGAAATTGGTTTTAGAAAAGTAATCTAAAAAATAATTACAACTCTAGAATTAAAAAATAATTACTAAAATTAAGAATAGATATTTTTAGAAGCATATTAAACACAGTTTAAAAAATAGTGAATTGAAAGGTCACTAAACATGAAAGATATACACCATAGAATCTTAGCCAGGACAACTAAAAGTAAAACAACACATGGTACATCACAGTAAAATCACTGGACAAATAAAGAATAAGAAAATAATTATAAAAACATCTATTAGGGGAAAAAGGAGAAGGTTACTTACAAAAGGGCAACAATAAGGACAGCTGACTTCTCAACAGAAACAATGCATGTGGATACTTTTGAAATGTGATCTTCAAGGTGCTGAAATAACTAGCACCCAAGAATTTTATACCCAATGAAAATATTCCTCAAAGAATTAAATCCAGACTGTCCTTCCAATTATTTCATAGTCTAGTAAATAAGCATTTTAGAATAAACATTTAATATAATGGAGTGAGTTAAATGTGAATATAACTGTGGGATCCTTGAGAATGAAGCAATAAATTATGTATAGTGGCATAAATAACAACCTCACAATAATAGTGGCATGTAAGCAAAATCTGACAAAGGTATCTATTTTCAAGGAGGCCAGGAAGGGTGTGTGTGTGTGTGTGTGTGTGTGTGTGTGAGAGAGAGAGAGGGAGGTAGATTGAGGAATGAGGAAGAAGTAAAGAACATTTGCAAGTGCATGAAAGCATAATACAGTTTTATATTCGCAGAAGTACAGTGTCTGGCAGAAGTAACGTTCTTTTTAAAGTAGTTATGTTAATGTAGTTATGATATTGTTATAGCACAGAACTACATGCTTATGATTTAGGTGTAGATTAGCAGCTAATAAAAAAGGGGGTGTTATTTGTGTCAGACCCTGTACATTATGGAAATAAAATTACAAGGAGGAATTTTCACAGATAAAGATTAAAATAGTAGTTAAGAGTCAGTTATTAAAGATCGACTTTTCTTAATGATTTCAACTGGTGTGTGTATGTGAGTGTGTTTGTATATATAAGATAAATATTATAATGGTAACAACTGAAAATTATTTTCAAAATACATTTATGTTCTCCATTCTCATCCTCAAATAAATTCTGATAGTTTTGGGACTGATAAAATTGTAACTATAATATGATAATATCAATCATGTATAATTAATATTATTTTGATTTCAATTAACATGAATTACTTACTATGTGCCAGGACAATAGACACTGTTGATGCCCTGTTTAGCTTTCCTTTGCCAAGCTAGATCCCCCCATCTTCCAGATGATATGATTATTTACTGTTAACATCTCATATTCACATTTCTCTCTACCAATTACACAATTTGCTTTCAGTCGGTATAAGTGTCCTCACATTTGGTGCTCCCCAAATAATCATGGACAGATGTGAGGATAAAGATTTGTCCCCCTTTTCTTCAATAAGGAACAACTGTGTTCTATGATTTATGTTCCAGGGCACCTTGTAAATCACAAAAACATTAGATGTTAACAAAAGACACCACCCTCGCTTTCTAACAAATATTTTTTTAAATTATATTTTATTTATTTCCAGGTTTTACTGAAGAACACTTCTTCCGTAAATCATGTGTGCTTGAGCTTTTGTCTCTTGCTTGCTTCTAGAGTATCTAACCTAAGATAGCTGGTACAGGAAATAGACCCTAACAATGGAATTCTAGAGTTAGATCACTTCACGGCAGCTGAGAGTTATGACCCCATCACTGATGAAAAGTGGAGCTATGTAAGTGCAATTGTGAACAATTTTAATTGTAGTGAACTCTGTGAGCTACAGTGAAAGGAGATACATTCACATGTATAATCTCTGTAGATCTAATAGGTATGGAGTTGATTGAAAAGTCTATGAAATCAGTTGCTGTGGCTGAGTAGAACTGATGATTTAAAGAAAGAAAATAATGTTCAGAATGATTAATCACAAATTATAGCAAAATGTGAATCAGATAGTGTACCTGGAAGCATTTAAAAAGCCATTAGTCTCCCATAACTGAATGGTAAACAGAATAGAAGTCTGACCCCAGTACATCATTGTAACGTTGTCATAAAATGCTGACTTATTAGCGTGGGAAAATTTCCAATGTCAAATCAAGGCTACTGATGTAAAAGAGGTTGGACTGTGACCTACGAAATGAGTATATCTAGATAGGTAACACTGAAGTACCTTGAACCCAAGATCTCTTCAACTCTTGGGTCCTGCAAAAGTGACCCACTCCTGACCCTGCCATTGGAAGATGGAGATCCTCTCTTTTTTGGAAACTATTTAGAAGCCCCAAATGGGTCAGGTGCCTTAAAACATACTGCTGCTCACCTCAGGACTGACTTCCAACCCCGCTATAGTCGTCAGCCTCACTATGAGAGTCAAACCTCAGCATGATTTAAACGTAAAGTGTTGACTTTGCTAAAGGTATATAAGGAGTATATGACAAAAATAGAGTAGCTGGGGAACATATATTGTCACGTGTAAAGACAGTGTTCTTAATGGTGGATATTGACAGTGCTGTATCTTGGGGACAGAATATAAAGTTGGATAAAAGAGGCTTTGCAACTGAAACATCCTTGCGGACACACTCAAAAATAACGTTTAATTTGGGCACTCAGTGTCCCAGTCAAGGTGAAACATAAACTTAACCATCACAATCAAAACGCCATGTACGTGGAAAGAAGATAGGGTTAACCTCCATGCAATTTTTCTGTTTTTAGGCATAAGGAGGAATTGTATGACAGTTACCACGGACACTATTGAAGGAGCTTAAATTAATATTAATGTCTTATTTAGTGGAGGGTCAGGAGCCATTGGACTACCTGGATGGCTGTTGGGCCAGCAATGTGATGCTCAACCCAAAGAAAGTTTTGGGAAAAGTATCAGTGGTATGTCTACAGCAGAATAGATGATCTTCTGCAAAGGTCTTCAGCAGAGAATCTGAACATTACTTTGAGGAACCTAAGCACAACACATACATGGATTGCTTCCTATCATAGAAGTATAAATATGAGAAAAGATTTGACTGACAAAAATAAGTTCATGAAGAATTCGACAAACTACCTACTGTAAAGTTAGGAGACAGCTACCTGCCGTGTTTCTCCTCCCTTGCACTAATAGAAAAGGAGCTCATTTCTTTAAAAAATGTAGAGAAAGAAACTGTTACAAAGCCACATTAAACCTCATGTTATCCATTTTAAATAGCAAGGCTACAGCTCTAGCCTGCACTGGCAGGAAGGGACAAGAGGAACAATCTAAAAAATACCATTACAACAACATGAAGACGAGTGTTGAACCAAATATCGGTATCGTGGCCTAGACAGGTTGGCACATCGTATTAGCCACAGGAAACTTTCTCCATAAAAAAACACCCAGGGAGATCCTCTCTGACACTTCTTTAGAACATTAGCTTATCAGAACTAGGAGAGGCTTCATTCAGAATTAGGCTGAGCAGACATCCCATTTTAAATAAGACAGAAAACAACGGTACTGTCACATTGCAAACAATACATGTGGTGAGCCTACTGACTGACACCTTGAATTTAGCCCAGTGAGACTTGGTTGACCATACATACTGTTTGAAAAGGGACAGTATTGTTGTTTTCTATCACGTTTAAAACAGGATGTGTGGTCAGCCTATTCAGAATCCAAATTTTCTGTGATGATTTCGGTAAGATTTTTTTTCTAAGTTTTTGTTTCTTCATCTTTAAATTGCATAAAAATATATCCTTTAGAAATAACATAAAGGTAATATATATATATATATATATATATATATATATATATATATACACAATGCATGAGACTTAAATATATTTAATGCCCACTGTGACTACCTTTGAAATCATTCCTTCTTTCACATTTCAACCATAATAATTTACTCAAGTATTCTAGATAACAAAAACAAAATAATCTATCCAGGAAATTTTGTTTCATATACCATGGAAATTATCACTAAACCATTCTGAAGGACATAAAGTATTTATTAAGGTAAGTTACTTTGCATTCAAACTGTTACAGAAAAGGACTAGGCAAAATTATTTTTTCTAAGACAAATGTATAAACCATACTGTTTTGCAAAGCATCCTCTCTTCTTTGTCCTATATTGCTAAGTAAATATTTCATGAAGTGATTAAATTTTTGATATGTTCTGAATTTGCTTAAAATATCATTTCTCTTTCAAAAGAGTACAACATACCATATTTGTACAGTAACAAGATATCTATAATATTTAGATAACAATTAGGTATCCCTGTAAATGCATTAAAGAACATTTTATCCATATAAATTTTCTCTTTTAACACTGTGTTGAAAGACTAGTATATGCCTATTATCCATGCATTGCAAGCCTGGATTTTTATTCCTTCAATATCTAGCTTCACTATTGGTCTTAGGTGTGTTTTATACTCTATTTCTGTTGTCAGTTGTTGCTGGGATCCATGATTTTTCAACTTTGAAAATGTGTGAGGTAGGTGTAATTTGAGTGGTGAAAAACTTGTTGCATTTGACAGAAAACTACAAATCTGCCCCAGGGACTGCTCTAAATCTGAGGAGTAAGTTTGTGATTTCCCAGGAGGTCCTTAGAGATATGTTTTATAATGTCAGCATTGCCTATTCCCAGTCGAATAATGTTTTGATGAATATAAGAGATAGTGCAGTGTTGTAACAAGAGCGCACTGGTAAAAACCCAGTTTGGGCTTCCTGTGTAGGCTACGCCAGACGGGAGTTTAGGTAAGTGAATACAACGTTTCGAAATTTTTATTGTATACTCTGTAAAAGGAGTGGGTGGAGAAGGTAGTGATGTTTGGAAAACAGTCTTTCGGCTAAAAGATGACATTTTTTTCTATTGTAATATTAGCTATTTCTGACTTTGCTTGCCGTACAGAGATTTCAACCACAGTGGCCATATTTGGAAAATTTTACATTTGTAAGATATAAATAAAATACCAATAAAGTATCATTTTGATATAAATGTAGCTAAATTGCTATATCAAAAAATTGTTTAGCCCAAATGAAATATTGATAGTCTATTATTTCAGTATTAAAAATTTTGTTCTTGGATGTCAGAAACATGGCAGCATGAAGAATCCCGCTTGATGTCACCTTTTGAAGTTACAGCGAACAGAACAGCTGTAATTCAACAAAAGATTCCTTACTCAACACACAAACACACCTCTGAGAGATCCACACCTTGAAACTTCTAAAGGTGGACTCATCTAGGCAAACAGGGGTGGAAGAAAAGGAAAGGTATAGTGATGGGGGCCACTGGTGCAGGCCTGGGCTCACTATAGTCCCCAAAGATGGAAGGATTGAGAATGCAGGTGCAGTCTCTGTGGCCTCAAGCGATTCTTCCTGAGTGACCTCAAGACCAAGACTGAATACAGAAGTGCAACAATTGTGTTCTAACAGCCCTCACCGCCAGGCAGAAAACAAAGCCAAGGAGCCTGGCTGCCTCCCTTTCCTCTAGCAGAATTTGCCTCCCCCACACCCTTCCATTTGTTAGCAGCAGGCCCCAGAAGAAACTGTAGCAGTGTGTGTCACATTAAAGAGCAGAATATCCACAAGCCTGGAGAGACATTTCCTGAGTGGCTGATGCACACTGTGGCTAATTCCAGTGACAGAACAAGAGATACGGTGCGAGGCAGCTGTGGTCTGGCAGTCACCATTACTCAAAAGAGAACAAAGACACTAACACACTAGCTGCTTCTCCCGAATGAGGGCACCCAGGGCTGCTGAGATACATAGTTTTGCATCTGGCTTCAGGGGCAGCATGGGAATTTCAAGGCCTCAGGACCCCACTGCCCACCCTATCCTCCCTCCAGAGTGGTGCCCTGAGACCAAGGTGACTAAGTCACAGAGGAGAAGCTCACTTCTCAGGGAATCTTCCACTGCAAGAAGATAAAACACTCCAGGCTAAGTACTGAAAAACAAAATAAAGACCTTTTCATATTAATCTGCTGCAGAATTCATTCCTGTAGATGCCCAGGAAGAGACATAATCCATCAATTACTATGAATAACCAAGGTAACAAGGCAGCTCAGGAAGAAAATGAAATATCCTCAAATAATAAAATTAAGGGCATAGAAATATGAGGTTTAAATGACAGAAAAATTCAAGATTGCAGTTCTCAAAAAACTCGACAAGATACAAGAAAACTCAGATAGGCAGTTTAAACAGCCCAGAAATTAATCAATGAACAAAAAAAATACTTTACCAAAGAGATGTAAATTTTATAAATGAACCAAATTGAATTTCTGGAGTTGAAGAGCATTTGACAAGATACAGCATTCACTTATGATTAAAACACTTAATAAAATGGGTATAAAAGAAAAGTTTTTCAACATAATGGAGTCCACATACGACAAACTTTAAGCTAATATCATACTTAATGGTGAAAAACTGAAAGCTTTTTCACTAAGATCAGGAACAAGACAGGGATGTCCCCTGTTACCACTGTTATTCAATGTAGTATTGGAAGTCCTAGCCAGATCAATCACACAAGAGAAAGAAATAAAAAGCATCCAAATTGGGAATAAAAAACTCAAATTGTCATTTTCTGTAGATGACATGATTCTTTATACAGAAAACCCCAATGACTCCTCTGAAAAGCTAGTAGAAACAATAAACAAATACAGTAAAGTTGCAGGACACAAAATAATTGTTAAAAAAAAACTCATTTTGTTTCTATATGCTAACAAAATTTTATAAAAAGAAATTTTTAAAAAGTTTGTAATTGCAACAAAAAGAATAAAATATTAAATTATAAACTTAACAAAAACTCTGAAGGACCTATACATGGAAAACAATGACATTATCAAAAGAAATGGAAGAAGACAAAAGGAATTGAAAGTTACTGCTTGTTCATGGATTGAAAGAATCAACATAGTTAAAATGATCATACTACCAAAAGCAATATTCAGATAAAACACAATCCCCATCAAAATTTCAGTGTTGTTTTTTAAGGAAATAGAATTTAAAATCATCAGATTTGTATGGAATCACAAAATATCTTGAATAGCCAAAGCAATTCTGTGGAAAAAAAAAAAAAAACAAGGCTGAAGGTATCAACTCCCTGATGTCAGTTTATACTACAAAGTGACAATGAACAAAACAGCATGGTATTGGCAGAAATATAGACACACAAGCTAATGGAATAGATTGAGAACACAGAAATAAACCCATATATATATGTGTGTGTTTGTGTGTGTGTGTAGATAATTTTTGAAATGGAATAAAAACATACAATGGAGAAAATAAAGCCTTTTTAATAAATGGTGCCAGGAAAATTGGAAAGCCACATGCAAAGGAATGAAACTAAAATGTTATCTGTCACCAGACCAAAATTAACTCAAAATGGACCAGAGACCTAAGACCTGAAACAATAAGTTGCATAGAGGAAAGCATAGACACTAAACTTAAGGACCTTAGTTTCAGAGAGTATTTTATGAAGTTGACCTCAAAGGCAAGGGAAGTAAAAGCAAAAATAAGTTATTGGGACTACAGTAAGCTAAACATTTCTGCACAGCTAAAGAAATCATCAACAAAACAAAAAGGCAGCAAACTCAATAGGAGAAGACATGTGCAGACAACTCCTCTGATAGAGGGCTAATATCCAAAATACATAGAGAACTCATACAACTCAAAAAACAAAAATATAAACAATCCAATAAAAAAAGGGCACAAGATCTGAATAGACACTTCTCCCAAGAAGACAGACAACAGAAATATTTTTAAAATGCTCAATTTCACTAGCTATTAGAGAAATGCAATTCAAAACCACAGTGAGGTATCACCTCTCACTTGTTAGAATGGCTGTTATCAACAAGACAAGTATTAGCAAGTGTTGGAGAGGCTGTGGAGAAAAAGGAATACTCGTACATTGCTGGTGAGAATGTAAATTGGTACAGCCACTATGGAAAGGAGTATGGAGATTCCTTAAAAAGTTAAGAATTAGCATAGAACTCAGCAATCCTTCTTATTGGTACCGACCCTCAAAATCTGAAAATATTTATCTATAAAGATATATGTACCCCTGTGTTCATTGCAGAGGCTAAGGCATGGAAACAACTGAAATGCCCTTCCATAGAAAATTGGACAAAGAAGATGTGGTACATATATACAACAGAATATTACTCAGCCATGAAAAGATGAAATACTGATAGATGGATCTTGAAATGGTTATGCTAAGTAAAATTAGACAGAAAATGTTGAGAACCATATGACTTCACTTATATGTGGAATATAAAACTGAAAGCAACAAAGGAACAAAACAAATAACAAACAAATAAAAAACATAGACACAGACAACAGTTTAGGGGTTACCAAAGGATAGGAGGAAGGAAGGTGGTAGAAGAGGGTAAAGGGGTCAAACATATGGTAATGGAAGAAGAGCTGCTTCTGGGTGATGAACACACAATTCAATATATAGGTGATGTATTATAGAAATGTACACTTTAAACCTATATAATTTTTCCAACCACTGTCACCCCAATATGTTTAATAAAAATTAAGAAAATTTTGGTCTTAAGTGAAACAAATTTTTTTTTCACCTTCATCTCGACTAGATAATGAACTTGCATGAATCTATTGTTTTGTTCAATAAAATTACTTTCCTAACTTTCTCATAAATACAATTGCACACTCATTCATAAAAGGTATCTTTGTGTAACTCCAAAATACGACCACATCAAAACTACAAGTAAATATTGTCTTCTAATTATGAAGCATTCATTACTGCTCTAACTCTGTTCATATAATATCGTTATTCATTGTAACTTTTCTTTATTCATTCTTTTACTCATATATTCAATGTCATATATTCTTAGAAAACATTAAGATAGATTTTTCCTTTGTTTGAATTTATTTTTTATTAAATTTAAGTGCTGACGTTGGTTAGTAAAATTATATAGGTTTTAATTGTACAATTATATAATACATCAGTGATTTGTTTTTGTCAAATTCCTACTATGTCAACATTATTAAATTATGTATTAAATTGGTTTTCTCTAACAAATTTTAATCAAATTACTTTTAATCAGTTTATTAACATAATATAAATTTATCTATTTTACAAGTAATAAACTTTGACAAATATACAAGGATGTTTAATCAACAAAATCATGGTATATAACATTACTGTCTTCTCAAAGATTTACTCATGCTTCTCTGTAATTAATCTTGTTCTCCCAACCCTAATTTTTTACAACCATTGATATGCTTTTTGTCATTATAATTTTTCTTTTCTAGAATTATGTATAAATGAAATGCATACAATATGTGGCCTTTCTGTGTGTTTTTGTCAATTAGTGTAATGTTTTGTGATTCATACATGATGCCACATATCTGGTATTGGTCCGCTATATTTCCATATACATTACAGGATCAGCTTTCTAATTAAAAAAAGGAAAGCTTTCTGGGAATTAACTGAATTTGCATTGAATCCATAAAACAAATTGAGAATAACTGACATCTTAAGATTATCGTATATTCCAATTCATGAATTTGGAATTTTTCTCCATTTAAGCTTTTTTTTTATATCTGTCAGAAATGAATTGTCATCTTCAAGTGTTTTGGTCTTGCATGTATGTAATTAAAATTTATCCCTACGAATTTAATTATTTTGAAGTTATTGTACATGTTTTGTTTTTTTTTTCCAGATTTTGGTTCTGCATTGGCCTTATATAAAATACCATCTAATTTTGCATGTTGACTTTGTTTAGTGTGATATTGCTAAATTCACTGATTATTTATCATAATGTTTTTCTGTATATTGCTTAGGATTTTTTAGTAGATTCTCATGTTATCTATTAATAAAGATATTTATTTTCAATTTATATGGTTTTATTTTTTCTTTCCTACTGACCTGATGAAAATCTCCACCACAATTTTCTCTACAAGTGATGGCAATAAATATTACTGTATTGTTTATGAGCTTACAGAAAATTACTTAGTCATTCATTTTTAAATATACATATGACAGTTGTACAAATGTCTTTTAACAACTTAGTTTGCCGAGAGCTTTTTTTAAAACAGGAATGGGTGTTGAATTTTGATAAATACTATTTCCAAATCTATTTTGAATCTATTGAGACAGTTATATGTTTTTTATTTTTTAGTGTATTAATAGAGTAAAATGTAATGGTTGTTTTGAATGTTAAGCCATCCCTGCATTATCAGGATAAACTAAACCTGGTTATGATGTAGAATCTTTTTTGTATATGCCTGAATTGGATTTACCAAATTTGCAATAAATATTTTAGGATTTATGTTCAGAGATATTTGTCTGTAATTTTTTGTAACAACATCTTTTAATTTTGGTATCAGGTTAATGCTCCTTCACGAAATGAGCTGGGAAGTGCATCCTCTTCTTTTATTTCCCAGAGAGGTTGTGGAATTATATTACTCTTCAATATGATCATTTGAATTCACCAGTGACATCCTATGGGCTTAAAAGTTCTTTGTGGAAAGGTTTTTAACTGCAATTCAATCACTTCTAAATATATAAGGTTATTTAGTTTATGTAATTTTTAATGAGCGAGTTTTAGGTTACTGAGTAGTTAGGTTATTCTTGAGGTACTTGCTTATTTTATCTCAGTTCTTAAATTGACATAAAGTTGTTCAAAATATTCCCTTATCATCATTGTAACGTGGTGAGGTGTGTACTAATGTTCTCTTTTAAAATTTTGATATTGGTCATGTGTGGCTTCCCATTTTTGGTTTTTTTTCATTAGTTTACTAGAAGTTCATAAATTCTATTGAACTTAAAAAAGATCAGTTTTGGGGTTCTTTGATTTTTATTGTTTTTCTATTATCTGTTTCATTTAGTCTTGCCCTTACCTTTGGTATTTCTTTCCTTCTGATTATTTTTGGATTATTTTTCTTCTCTTATTTTATAGTCACTTGAAGTAAAATCATAGTTAATGATTTTAGAACTTTCTTTCTTTAAATGCTATATAGTTTCCTTCAGAACTGCTTTAGCTTCACCCTACAACATTTAAATGCTATGTATTCATTTTTATTCAATGAAATATACTGTCTCACTTAACTTATGATTTCTTCATTAACCAATAGTTTATTTAGAATGAATTACTTAATTTCTAAATATTTTAATTCTAGATAATGTTTGTTATTGATCCTAGTTTAATTTTACTGAATGAGAGATATACTTTCCACAATTTTTTCTTTGAAAATTTTAACTATTTTCATTGCTCTGTTCCATTTGTATTTGCAGATAATGTAGAGTATATTCTGTTTCTGTTTGTTGGAGTATTCTACAAATACTAATTCACTTAGTCAAGAATGTTGTATTATTGAATTCTATTATATCCTATTGATTTTCTGTCTAACTGTAATTGTCTAAATTATTTAGAAAGAGGTGTTTAAACTCTCCAACTATAATTTTAGATTCATCTATTTTTTCTTTCAGTTCTATAAGATTTTACTTTTTGTGTTTTAAAGCTCAGTTACTAGGTAGGTGCATCCTTAGGACAGTTTCATCCTCTTGATAAATTAACCTTTTATCATTATTAGGGTTTTTTATTTTTTGCTATTTTTATTCTCCCTATGAAATCTATCTTTTTCTGTCATTTATGCCACAACTCCAGCTGTCTTAAAGTTTGTCCTTTTTACTTTTAATCTGCCTGTGTCTTTGTATATAAAGACTTTATTCTTTTGTTGTTGTTGTCAGACATTATATGGTTGTATCTCACTTTTTTATCCAAAATGGCATTGCCTGATTTTTATTTAGAACATTTAGTATGTTCTTTATTTAATATAATTTCGAAAATGGCAAGGTTTAACTATGTCATATCATTATTTTTCTATTTTTCCTTGTTATTTGTAGTTTCGTTTTTCTCTTTACTTGCCTTCTTTGACAGAAGTGAATAGTTTTAATGAATCTATCCATCTCCACTACTCAGTTATTTGCTATTCTAATTTTTTTTTAGAAGTTCTTCTAGGGCTCATTGTACATCTTTAACCTAACACAATTTGCTTTCAAATAATAGTATATCGAAACATGAAGAGTGTAAGAAACTTAAAACTGTAAGCTTCCATTCCTCCCCTAATCTTTCATGTTATTTTTATCAGACACTTTATTTTTACACATTTTATTCATGTTACTGAATTCATTTTCTAAATTTGTAGCAAATAGCTACACATCTCCTGGCTTTAAAAAATGAACATGTACTTTCTTATAGTTCTGGAGGTAAGAATTTCAGAATTCATCTTGTGTTTCTTCTGGAAATGCTAGGGCAAATTTGTT
This sequence comes from Lyroderma lyra, assembly GCA_004026885.1. Taxonomy (NCBI): domain Eukaryota; kingdom Metazoa; phylum Chordata; class Mammalia; order Chiroptera; family Megadermatidae; genus Lyroderma; species Lyroderma lyra. The sequence continues at coordinate 243,221 of PVJL010000761.1, read as the reverse complement.
TCCTTGCCTTTTCCAGATTGTAGAGGTCACCTACTCCTATGCCTCATCTTTTCCTTCATCTTCAAAGTGTGGCTGCTTCCTCCAACCTCTGTTTCTGTCATCTGGTCTTCTTTATTTTTTCTATTTTGGCCTCTGCCTCCCTTTTCATAAGAAGACTTGTGATTACAGCAGGCTTACCCAGATCCAGGATAATCTTATCTCAGGACCTTTACTTACTCACATCTGATTTTTTTTTTTAATGTAAAGTAATATATTGTAAATTCTGGGATTAGGAAGGGAACATTTTTAGAAACCTAATATCCAATCTACCACACTCATGATGCTTTGTTATTATTTTACTCTAAACATTAGATTGTCTTTTAAAGAAATTGAAAAGAAAAAAGTTTTATACGTTCCTTCACATAATTACCATTTAAATTTGTATAGATGCAAATTAAATCTGGTGTCATTTTCATCTCTTCTAACACTTCTGTTCAAGCATGCCTATTGGTAATAATTTGTCTAAGTAATTATTTGCCTGAAGATCACTTTATTTCATTATTTTGAAAAATTATTTTGCTGAATATACACTTTAGATCAACAGTTATTTTTTAATTTTAGTACTTAAAATATGTTGCTATATTTTCATCTCATTGGCATAGTTTCTGACAACAAATCTGCTATAATTTTTACTTATGTAATGTGTCTTTTTTTCCTGACTGCTTTTAGATAGTTATCTTTATGACTAGTTTTCAGCAATCTAACTATGCTGTGACTTGTTTTCATCTGTCTTCTGTTTTGGATTAATGAGCTTAGGTCTGTGGTTTTATACTCTATAATAAAGTAGTGGGGAAATGGCCATTATTTCTTAAAATACATTCTCTGCCACTTTTTCTCTTCAGAATTCTATTGCATATATATAGTAGATTGCTTGATACTATCACAAGTTTACTTATATTCTTTTGCTCTATATTCAATTTTTTTTCTCCCTGTTTCATTTTTGTATAGTTCTTTTAGGCTTTTTTTTTTTTTTTTTTTGCTATGTCTTAATTTGACTTATATTTTACTCTGTAGGAATTAGTATACTGATGTTATTAATTTTGTTTAATATATTTTTTCAGACATTTTTTAATCTCTAGAAGTAGTATTTTTATCTTTTTTTACATTTTACATTACTCTAGTCATGATGGTCATACCTTCCTATAACACTTCAAAAATAAGGAAAAGAGCTGCTTTAATGATTGTGTCTGATAATTCCATCATCTCTGTCATTTTTCAGTCAGTTTGTATTAATTGACTTTCTCTGGCTATGGTTGATATTTTTCTGCTTCTTTGCACATTGGAACTTTTTTTAATGGATAAGAGACAATGTAGAATTTTTACCATTGGTGCTGGATTTTGTTGTATTCCTTTAAACAATGTTAGGCTTGGTTCTGAAATGAGGAATCTATTACATTCTTTTGAGGCTTGCCCTTATGATTTATTATGGCAAACACAGAGCAGCCTTTAATCTAGGAGTAATTTAACCCTACTACTTATGTATTACCTTTTTAAGACTTCTTCTGATGCCACTTGTATTATTAATTCTTTTCCTGTTGGTGGGAAAACAAATTACTCCTAGCTTTCTGTGAAGTATGATAATTGTTCAGCCTAATACTTTCCAGTATTTTTTTTCACAGCCTCAGGTAAATTTATGACTCCTCTCATAAATGCCCAAAGAATTACTTAGCCAGAGATGAAAGTGAACACTTCTGTTCATTATTGGAGCTTTCACTGTCTCTTCCTAGTACATATGAGATCGGACAATTAATTTCACAAACTCATCCTAGAAAAAGTGCTACATACCTCATTGTTGAATATCACTATGGTCACCTTTGAAGTACTCCCCTTGGGAAGCTATGCACTAATGTCAGCACCTAGTCTACTCTTCAAAGCAATTTTGGAACTCTTTCTGGAATGGCCATCAGAGCTGTTGTTGTACCCAAAAACTGACCATTAAGTTTGCAAACTTGCCACCATGCACTTATGTTGGCAGCACTGTACAAACAACTCGGTAAGGTGTCATGAGGTGGACTAGGTGCTGGTGTCTGTCCACAGCTTCCCAAGGGGAGTACTTCAAAAACATGACCGTAGTGATAGTGAGCAATTAGGTATGTAGCACTTTTTCTAGGATGAGTTCACAAAATTAATTGTCCAAACCTTGTATTCTCCAGTATTATGTTCACAAATTACAGCCACCTTGACCTTTTTAATTTCAATCTTTCTCTCCAAATCAGAGTGTCCTGGGATCTGTTCTGAATTCTCTTCCTTACACTAGTGACTGGAAATTGTTTTCAGGTGAGAATTTGGGATGATCAGAAGGCTCCCTTGATTTGCTTCCTTTCTCTCAGGGATCATTTCATGCTATTTATTTATAAGGCTTAAAGATCATCATTTGATATATTTTATTTCATTTTTTTGTTGTTGAAGGTGGGAATGTAAATCCAATCTCCTGCTCTATCATGGCTAGAAGCGGAAGTCACGTACAAATAATTTTGAATGTAACTTTTATAGAATTATATTTTTGCAGGATTATTTTTCTTGTACATCATAAAAGAGTAAGCATAAATGAATGAAATATTTATTTTAGAAGTTACATTTTTAGGTTATTTTAACACAGATTTATTCAGAGACTGTTACACTTGTTCAAATAAGTATAAAGTGTGATAAAAATATGGTGAATGTTTAAATAAAAAATTTATTACAGAAAAATACACATTGTTCAAAGCATTTTGAGAGGGATTAATGGCAATGTGACTTGTACTGTAATAATTTTTTAAATGTAAACATTCACTGTACTTTTTGATCACACCTGGAGTCATTTCAGGTCACACATCACTTTTGGTACTGCAATTTTTGTCATATAAAAACATTACAGGGCATCCTCATATACTTTATTCACCAAATCTGGCACCATGCGACTTCTGGCTCTTTCTCAAAGTCAAAATGACCATGAAAAGTAAACGTTTGAATTGATTCAGGACATTGAGGCAGTCATGACAGTGCAAGTAAAGACATTCACAAAAGAGGACTTCCAGCACTGCTTCAAAAAGGGGCAAGAACGATGGGATATGTGTGTTTGAAGTGAGGGGGAATAGTTTGAGGAAATTAATGACAATGTGTTTTTTATTGTAATTTTTTTATTTAAACATTCACTGTACCTTTTGATCACTTTGTATACATTCATTATTCCAACTTTTATTCACAATGTCATTTGAAGGGTCTTGTGTGTTCTATTTTTCTAATGACTTACAAAATCAATTTATAGAATCCATAAATTGAAATGAGTCTCTTGAAGTTTAATTTAATATTTTAAAAATTCTCTAGTTAGCAAATATTCTGACCCTGATTTTTAAAAAATAGAGTAGATATGGAAATGATCATATTAGGATTTTAAATTATCAAATATCTTGGAAACATTTAATAGTATGATTAATTATATATTTAACACCTGATAGTGATTTGGTTTTTTCACAAAAATGTTTTCTTTAAATTCTTTTATATGCACATTCATTCATTCCGTCTCCAATCACTATTCTTGTTTACCTATTATATAGTACATAGCCTTAGAGAAAAGGTAACAATAATATAATTTCTAAAATTTAAATTGTGTCACACATTTCCCTCCTCATACTAAATCTGTCAGTATCATCAATGATCTTGGTTAGTCCCATGAAACTTGAAAATAGTGAAAAGATTAGGAAGGTCTAAATCTCCCTCTCTTGTCTATGTTGCTGAATCTGATTTCTGATTTCATTAGCTTCATAGCATGTTGCAAAATTTTGGAGTCTTATGGTCTTCCTATTGTATTTGTTATTTTAAATTTTCGTATTTCGAACTGTGGACTTAACCAGTAATGGTCAGAGGCAGTGTTAAGATTAAACACTGACAGTAGAAAACGTGAACAAACAGCATCTATGTTTTGTATGTTTTGTCCTCAGTAGACTGTTCCTTCACAAGGGAAGACTGGTGGTGTTTGCGCAGAGCCCTCTTAGTATTGTGATATTTTGGTTCTGCCAGGAAGCCAGTTTGAAAAGGAGGTAGATGGAAGGGCTAAAGTGAATTCTTCAATGATGATTTCCTAATCCAAGGGTAGAGAATGTAGAAATTAATTTGCTAATTGCCTGTAGTTAGTTTTACATAGCTTTTAATGGTTCTCCAAAGTTATTTCCTAATCTATGAGAGGACTTTTACTCAGAAATAAAGTCTGCCTTTTCTTCAGGACCTCCTTCTCTAGTCTTTAATATTCTAACTAATCAGGACTCATTAGTCCCCCCTTCCTCTGCTCTTTATAAATTAATAGAGAAATCTCTCGATCTCAGTTTCATCTGGGATCTTTTTCATCTGGGTTCTACTTTTAAACCCTAGGAGTATTAAATACCATTCCGTCTACTCGAGGCTCTAAGACAGTCCCAGAATTATTGCCATTTTCATTCAGTCCATGGCAAATATATGTGCTTATTATCTATGTAAGTGAGTCTTACATAGGTATGGCTGAGGGATGATTTTCTGCTAGAATTAAAAAAACAAACGTGAAATATTAGTTACTTTAGTTTTTTTAATTGCAGTGTTTTGTTTTTGCTTAACAGTACTCCAAATTTTCATCCACATATTTAATTCTTTTGTTGTGTGCCTATGCTTAGTCTATGTCAGGCATCATGCTCAGTGCTAGGAATATAACAGTGAGCAAACCATATATAGTTAGGCACATAGAAGGAGTTCATTTACTAATTGTTGAATAAAAAAATAAGCAAATGCAGAGTTTGGAAGATTGGTATTTGTGAAATATTGGTATCAGTGGTATTTGTTTAGTTTCTGTGATGCCCCCATATTTTAAATAATAGCACATTTTAAATAATAGCACTTAGAATGTAACATATGGAGTATTTAAATTTGAAAATAATGTCACTCTGAGGAGCCTCTCCAATTTACCTGATGTGTAGTATTTGTGAGAGCCAGAGTACTTGTTCTATGTTAATACATTTATCAACCTAATGTTCAGAATTTAAAAAGTACAACTTCAAGCAACGATAAATTTGGTATTATAAAATGATTATTGGCACTGGCTTAGTAAGATTGATGCTGTGTTTGAAGCAGTACCTTGCTATACCTCTAGTTAAGTGTAATACTGTAAAGGTTCCTGAAACAAAATTGATGTATCTGAGATGTTATCCAGGATGTACTCTTATGCTATTTTTGCAAGCTGCTTTCATCATACTCGGATGGCTTTATCAAGATGCTTATCTGTTGTGAAATTCAACCTGATGTCTTGACGGTGCAGTCGAAGGTTGAGTTATATCATCTCCTCTTAGCATTGCTATATCAAACCTATGTGATTGCAATTATTTTGGGGCCCCTCTTATTCAATGATTGCTGTATAAAATCTGGTACAAAACACATGCATACCATGTTTTAAGACTGTATATCATATGTATTTAGCAAGAGTTTTTTAAATATAAAATGTACAAAATGCATCTTTATGTATAAAGTCTTTTATCTGAAACCTTAAATAAAACTTTTATGTTTGGTTGGTTTACATGTAATTGGGGAAAATGGACTGACTCCTTTTGTTAATTTTTATGTATACTCTGCTGATTTATCATAAGAAGTTGAAATTCGTGAAGTTAATAGTTTCTTCTTATAATTAAACACTTGAGAAAGAACTCACACTGGGTGGTGAATGTATAACGCAACAGATAGACAATGCACTGTAGAATTGTACACCTGGAACCTACGTAACTTTTGATAACCAATGTCACCTCAATAAGTCTAACAATAAAAAAATTAAAATAATTAAAATAAATAAAATTAAACACTTGAAAATAGAACATCACTTACTTTCCAAGATAAGTCACCTACACATCATCTGTGTACCATACTTTTTAAATAGTGTTTTGTAAGTATGTCTGGGTGCCAGAGAAGAGATATTAAAAAAATAAAATGTAACTGACTCTCTAACTTTTACAACTGTATACAAACTATTGGTCAGGCAAAGGGGGATGACATTCAAAAAAGAATCCAGATGTCAAAATTTTGTCTCTATTGCCATTCTGTGAAATAGCTGAATGTTAGTCAAGAAACCAACCAGAAAATTCTTATTCCAGGTTTTATAGAATTAGAATATGAGTTACTCCTCTAAATATTTGAGAATTGTGATCATTGTGTTCAAGGAAGTCCTGAATTTCTAAAAGTAGTTTTTCTTTAATAATGCAAATTTTATTTCTAAGAAGGCTATGAGAAAGCTGTGACATGCCAGCATTTATAAATAATGAGTCAATGCATACAATTTGATATCATACTGTAAGTATGTGCATTTGAATTTCATTGACAGAATATAATTTTTTTTAATTTTTTTTATTGGGGTGACATCTGTTAGCAAGGATTACATAGGTTTCAGGCATACAATTCTACAGTGCATTGTCACCTTGATGTATAATAAGTTCACCACCTAATGTGACTTCTCTTTCCATCACCTAGAATATAATATATTTTATGATTATGTTGTTTTCTGTATGTAAGCTAGTAAGGACTGGTATTAACTCACTAATATGTCAATCAAGGAATAAAGTTCTCATATTTTTAGATGGTAATTGAAATTACAAAGTATCCACAAAATAAGGGGATAGGTAATTTAAAACATGTGAAATACATTATCCCCATGCCCACTTTTCTTTCATCAAATATATTCTGCTTTTTTCATCCTCTTTATTCTTCCATTCTCCATTTCCACTGGCTCTGTTGGCTTCTTTCTTCTCTTATCTCCCTCACTCTTTCCCTCTGCACTGAAGTCCACTACTTTGAAACGTACATTTTCCTTATCTTATCTTTTATCTTTTTCTTTCTTATGTCTCTTTTCTACTACATTTTGACTGTGTTTCATGAGAATCTTTATTTGTTACAGAATTCTAAATATACCTGACCATGGTATACAATCTCTCAGCATCAGTACATAGAGAGTAGAAGATATGAATGCCCAGTCCAGGAGTGCAGGCTGGGGTTGTTAAAAGTGACAGTACTGGGTATTAGTTTTGTAAACCAGCAGACACAAGCTTTAATCACAATGAATTTTCTTCCTATGGAATAAATTTATATCAATGGTTTTCTCCTGCCTCTTCCAATCCATACAAAACATACAGCTCAATGTGGCATAACTGCCTCCATTCCATTGCTTACTTTTTCTTAACGTGGCTACATACTTTCTCATTCATCTGTGCCTGAGGTCAGTGACCCAGATTTTCTTCTTGCTTCTGGCTATGTGTACTTTTTTTTAAATCTATGCTGTTATCACTTTTAGCCCCTTATTGATTTTCCATCCTCATTGTTCACATTGTGCTTTATAAGAATGACTATATTAATTATATTTTTTAAATGTAATGTTCCATCCTGCAGCCAAACATATTAATTTTGCCTCAGTATTCACTCTTGACTTCCATATCAAACACTGATAGGAATACAGCGGAATACAGAATGTTAAGGTATAAAACTATTAACTTTTTGGTATCAACCATCTCATTATTTATTGCCATTTATTTTATAATGATTGCTTAGAAAAAATCTATCATTGCTCCATTCCAGCTTTAACTGCAGCAGCAGATTTAAGGAGGAATTCAGACGTCAGCCTTCCCCTGAGTCTGGTGGACTTCTCCTTTCAAAGTAGGACACTTCTATCTGATGGCATTAACCATAAAATCCCCCATTTCAAGTCTATGATATCCTGAAGGACAACGACTCATTTCATTTCTTATCAAGAAATCAGGCAGATCAGTCATATTTCCCGAATCAAATGACATTTCAGAAAATTCATTTGAACCAAAAACGAGGTTTCCTCTCTGCAGACTCCAATTAGTTTAAAAGTGCTTTCTGATGAAAATTTTCAAAATAACTGAGAGCTACATGAAAAAATTTATCTTTGTGTGTGTGTGTGTGTGTGTGTGTGTGTGTGCAGTATGTGTGTGTGCGTGTATATAGATATATACACACACTCATATACTGCACACACACGTATGCCAACACTGATACATGCAAAGACACACAAAGACACACACACAGAGACACGCTCCTTCCCAACAGCTACAGCAAACCACCTTGTCAAGTACTATCAATCTTTAATTTTAGTAATGAGTATTTATAATAAAATACTTAAGATCTTTCCTTCCTCTCTCTCTCTCTCTCTCTCTTTTTCATCCCATTACCCTACGTATTCCAGTGGGAGCATGCTCATTCCTTTGCTCCCTAAGTACACAAAATTAGCTGCTTATCGGTGGATCTTCTTACATGATCCTTTAAAAATCCTTTGTGTGTGTGTGTGTGTGTGTGTGTGTACAGGCACTTATGCCATGTCCAAGGCTGCTTCTGCCTCTAGAGGAAGCCCAGGCAAGCTACCCCCAGCTTTTTTCTTACCCACTCACAGGGGGCTCAGGCCTAATTAAATTGCTCTCAAAGACAAGAAGGGATGAATTTTCTTCTTTCCATCTCCCTTGTCACCCATTTAACTCAGCTGACATTCACGGACTCCTTTTTACTTATGTTAACACACACACACACACACACAGTCAGTGAAGATGGGGTTTAGAGAGCCAGGAGAGGTAGGGAGGGGCATTGTTCGTGGAAAAACTCTTAATCTGGTTACTTCCAGTGATTTATAATTTCAGAAACAATAGAAACAAGATAGAGAGAAAATGCCAGGGGAGAGGTTTGATTTCTCTTGCTGACTTCGATTTTATTCCATTAAACTAACACTGAAGAAGACAGAAACACACACAAACAACACATACACACACACACACACACACACACACACACACGCACACATTAGTGCTTCTGGCCAATCCTGTACCCTCTTTATTTTTTCCTGGGCTCAGATTAATGAGGGAGGTTTGGGAAGCCAGGATGAACAGAACCTGTTAATGCAGCTCTGCCGAAGATGGGCAGAGGGAGCTGCAGCCACTTTGGCCGGCTTGCTATTGATTGGACCGCAGGTCACGGGGGAGCGGCTGCCCGAGCTGCATTTCTGCAGCTTGAGTTCAGGGAGCGGCTGGAGAGCTTTGGCTAGACCAGACAACAGGAGCCCTGTGCAAGTCAAGCTCCAGTAAGGCCCAAGGAATAGCCAGGCAATTAGCCTTTGAAGGTCATGGAAAGTTCCCTCCCCCTCTTCTCTCTTTTCACCACAGTATCCAGCCTTCTTTCCCTCCTCCTCTTTTCTCCATCACCCATACTCTGAACACATCTGAGGAATCCATTCAATTAAATCTCTCTCAGCTCCAGCTGGCTTCTGAGTGAAAGGTCAGTGGAGTTCAGGAGGGAGAAAAAGACGCATGGAGGAGCTGGAGCTTGTGGCCCCCTCTGACCCTGCCTTTCGTCTCCCTCCGCCCTCCCCCACACCTTGCCCACACGCCCCACTTCCTTTCCACCTACCATCTTTAATGATACCCGATGGTCATAGTCAATCACTCCCCAGTAGTGAGAGAGATGCCCTGAAGCATCATTGTGGTAGGGAGGGATCGATCAGGTTTTGTATTTTTTTTTAAAGATGATAATGATAACCTGTGGACATATTGTCAGTTTGTTTGCTGTGCTTCTTGGAGGCCTATCCGTCTTGGCCTGGGCCAGTTCAGGAGGGGCTGGCGAGTCCTTGGTATTCTTCCCTTGCGCACTTTGTCTTGCCTTAAAGACACCTAATTAGACTAAGAGAAACTGCTGGCTTGCCTTTTTGTGGGCCTGCTTGGCTCCAGAAATAGAAGAGGAAAAAGTAAAGATGACTGATCCTATTTTCACAAAGCTTTGCACTTCAAGTTAACCGAGAAACGGCCTATATAAATATGTATAGAAATATAAGAAAACAGGAGATTTTGTTTGAAGGATTCAGTTAGATATATAGAGATTATTAAAAATCATGACTGTACAGTTTAAATGAGAAATAACAAAATAATTTCATGAAAGAATTGAATAGACAAAAGTATTGTAGAAAAAGTTGATATTTATGTATGTATACACACACATGCACTTATGCACACACAAAGGTGTATTATTCTTTTTGTTTTGTTTCTGGCAAGGTAATGACCTTAGCATAATTGTTTCTTCTCATTATCTGCTAAATATGTGTTTAAAATAATGTAGGAAATAATATGAACACTGCGTTATACAAGGCGATAATCATGAATACCAATTGAACAAGATGTGGTCTTTCCTCACCCAACTTAGAACTGACCCCACTATTTAGGCATATGTATTTTATATTACATCATCACTGCATTTTTTAAACTTGGTGATCTTACTGTATCCAAACACTTCTATTCTGTTTGTATTTTCAAAGCTCTGTACTTTCCTTCTTTCCTAAAGTATGGGGATACAGATTCTAGTACAACTAATGTCTTACTGATAGTCAGATTTTTTTTGTTGTCACATTATTTTTTGCATCATTTGATGAACCAAACTACATTTTCTTATATTCCTATTAAACTATTTGATGATGCTTTTTATTTTGTTGTATAATTGAGCAATCATGTGATAAACGTAACTTTGGTATGAAATAGAAGTAGAATTGTTAAACGAGTATATTTTTAAGAAAATTTTGGAGATATTAAATCTGTTAGAAAGAAGAATTGTAGAGAAAAGTATTATTACTTCTTTGTAGAGTTTATGACTACAACGATAAGACTCTGAAAGATATCTAATATAATTGATGTATGATTCTTTTTATAGCCTAACATTAGGCTTTTTGAAAGAAGTATGAGAGATGAAAAGTTGTGTGTTTAGCTAAATTAAAATTAAAAACAAGTGTGGGTATCAAAAAAGAAAAAGAAAAAATATATACCTCAAGAAAATAAAGCCAACCTGAGGTGGTTCTTTTTGTCTGTGCACACACACACTCACACAAAATGTGGTAAACATACTGGAGACATAGACAGTGCAGGATTCTTCCAAGCAATAGGTTCTAATATAAAATTATAACAAACAGATTTTATAAATTAACTCAGAAAACCATTTTCTTCAGGAGATGAGAAAATAGAGCCCAAAACCATGATTCATCTTAAAGCAAGTAAAATACTGACATGTATGTGTGCACGTGTATGTGTACATGTGTTTTCCCACAAAGACATAAAAAGCAGTATGAGCAAGTTACAAGATTGACTTGCTTCCTAGAGTATGCAAAAAAGAAAAAAATGAAAATCATATTGACATCTAAGGGCTCAATCTATAAAAGAAAATGTGGAACATAAGAATGCTTAACAAATTTTAACAATGGCAATGATGATGATTATTATATTATTTCTTATGGGGTTTTTAACATGAGACTCAGAAGTCCTTTTTGGGACGGCATACACTGGGCAAGAGTGGGTGCAAAGTGACAGGAGCTAATTGTGGGAAGATTGAATTAGGGTGAAGATGGTTGAAATGGAAAGAAGTGAGTGGACTTGAGAGAGAATTCAGTGGTACAATCAACAAAGATTGTTGAATTGCATTCAGGGATGAGGAAGTCAGGAACAAAGTCAGGAACCTTATAATGATATGCTAATTCAACATGAAATATCCTTATTTTTCTTTTCTTCTCACACAATTCCCCAAGTTTTTTTACTGTGATACCTCCTTGCTTTCTTCCCATAATTAACATCAGAAAAACGAAACAAAACAAAACAGGACCAAAAGAGACACCAGGTATAAAAGCATAAACTATTCGGTAATTAGCAAATACACATAACTTCTTTTACCTGAATTTTAGCTTTTTGGTGCCAGTATGTTAAGAAGGCACTATAATGTGGCAAAAAGAGGTGGTATAAGGCAAGAGAGAAAGAAAAATTACATAGAATTAAAATGTCTGAATTGATTTATTACAAACAAACAAATAAATAATATGTTACTTTTTTAAATGGCTGTAGTGAAGTTGGGATAGGAGTATAGGCAGCAGGTGGAGATTAAAGGAACCAGAGCCACGGGGGCTGTACAGGGTATGAAATGGGGCCAGGGACTGAGTGATGGGGAAGGAAAAAATAGTCTGGAGATGGAGTCAGGACAGATGGTTTCTAGCAGTGGCTTGAATGAGCATTTGAGCATAGAGCAAGGATTCCATGAGAAAGCACTGGTATGATACCTTAATTGTGTAGGCACATACAATGTGGATAATCAAATATCTTCATTGGCAGGTGGGTGCATGTACACTCGTGTAAATAAATATCTACATCCATAAGATAAACTGCACACTATTTAAGATAATGCTGCATACTTACATATAAGACACACTGCATATATATCACTCCACAAGGATTCCATGAAATAGTACTTGTGTTCATGGACTCAGTAAAGTTGTAGGGACTGCAAGAAAAACAAAAAATGAGTATGATCTGAATTGGGATTTTGTTGTTTTTAGTTGGGGAAAGATTATAGAAAATGGATGCAAAAAAGTGACATATGTAATCACATACTTCTAAGTACTTCTAATTTAGTGTTATCTTTTTAAAATTACACAAGATAATACTTAGTGCCATTTGGTATTTTATAAACAATCTGTCTAGAAAGCTTCCATTTATATGTACATAAAGTAGTATGCAGCATATCTTATGGATGTAGATATTTGTTTACATATGTGTGCATGCCCCCTTGCCAACAAGGAATGTGATTATCCATTTCAGTTGTGCCTACCCAACTTAGGTATCTCATGATAGCTTTTCAGTAGTGAAAAGACTTCATTCATTTATTCATTCATTCAACAAATATTTATAAAGGACCTATTATGTGTCAGGCATATGCCACTTGCAAAGCCCACAGAAATGAAAAATAAAGAAAGAAAACATACATGTCTCCTACTCACACAGTATCAGAATCTAGCAGGGAAGAAAGCATTGTACAAATATTTATAACTATACTAAGTCAACAGAAAAATTTGGGGTACTATAGAAATTTAAAATGGGCCAACTCAGTATAGTCAAACATCACATTTCTGCATCATTAGCTTTGGCAAAAGCTAAGAGTTACTTCTAGATTACTGGATTTCTGCACATTGGGCAAAATGGCTTTAGCAGCCCAAGAAAGGTTCTCTTAAGAGGAGTTGAAGATGTGTGTCATTGGATGTAAAAGTGAAGGGAGCCTGGAAAAAGACACAAAGGAACAAAATGACAAAAGCAAGCTGAGGGGATCTGAGCAGAGTGCTAACAGTGTCTGTTGCAGGCACCAAACAGGATTTTGCAGTTTATATCTTTTTATATGGGTTGAACAAGTGGGTGGTCATGTCATTGGCTGATATTCAGAATATGGAAGAAGGACTATGTTAGGCCAAACAAAAATGTGGGTGAGATGGTGAAGTAAGTTTTAGATTGGTTATGTTTGAAAAATTTGTGGTTCACTATTTTAAAATGTTTAGTAAGTTAAAATGTTTAGTTCAATATGTAAATTAAAAGCTTCAAAGGGAAGTCTGGTATAGAGATACAGATTCAATATTGTTCTATAAAGATAGTGATTGAAACCTGGGAAGTGAATACGTTGTCTGAGGAAGGTGAGTCAGGTGAAATAAGAAATAGGATTAGAAAAAAATCCCCATGCATCCCAATATTTAATAGTCAGGAATGAATTAAAAAATTGCAAAGGAGAATGAGAAGAAATGGTACAGAGTAGGACAATCAGAGGAGTCTGGTCTCTGAGAAGGTTAGTAAACAAAACCTAAATGATGCTGGATTCCAAATAAAATATGAACTTAAAATTATTCCTTGGATTTAGTATTCAGGATTGTAATGGTATTTTTTTAACATTTTCTCAATTTTTCATGATAACATAAGAGATAACATTCCTATAATGTTGCTGTTCTATAATACTCATCACTATTGCTAGTACACAAAATAACAAAGATACTTTCACTCACCTATCAAGTGGCCATAGGTTCATAGGTATTGTCATGGTTATGTGTACTTACAACCTCAGTTTAAGGGGTTTAAATATGATAATATTAAGAAATCAACAGACTTCAGTTATGAAGCAGAAGATGGTAAAAAAATGGAAAAGAGAAGGGAGCAGAAGAAGAAAGAAAAACAAAACAGAAAGGACAGGTAGGGAGAATAAAGGGAGGGAGGGAAATGTTTTTCTTTGGGAAACCACTATTTCTATCCTCAGCCATGCAGTTAGGGGAAGATTTATTTATTCACTCATTAAAAAATTACTAGCTGAGTGATTTATATATGCCAGGCATGATTCTAGAATCACAGACTATGGGAAATAAACAGCAGGGAAGACAAAAATGCCATCCCTTTTACTCAGAGACGATCAAAGTTTGTAAGGTGAAAGGTGGTGTTTCGAGGGCTTATGAGGAAGAGAAGCTCTTCCATCGGCTTTGAAAAGGTGGAGACGTGATCCCTGGGGTTTCCAGCATTCATCTTGCCACCTCATAAGGAGTTTGCTCAGTAATAAAGCCAACATAAAAAAGAAATGGCTAAAAGAGTCAGATGAAAACAAATAAACTAAAAACTTTATGACATTTTTGAGATTGTAGATGAAGCAATACTTGAAGTCAAAACTATTTTTGAAGTAATGTGAGCTAGTAAATTTCATTTTTAAGCCTTTAAAGATGAAGTTTTCTAACACTTGCAACTGAAAGGATCTTAATTTATGCACCAAAATTTTCAAAATTCTAAGATGAAGATGATAATCTTGGTTGATATTTTCTAGTTGATGTCTAGGAGTTCTTGACAAAACTGATCTACACTAACATTGTTTATACTGTGTCAACAATAATTTTTAAATTATTACACACATAAAAATGATCTATCAAAAGCCTACTATATTTTCCCTCCATTTTGCACATGTCAAAATTGCATGAAAAGCATTCCTCTTGACTATTTATAAGCAATAAGAGCAATTTGTAAAACTATAATTTAATCCCTCAAAATTATAATAGACTTCCAGGTTTAAATTCTTACTGAATTACACAATTTGTGATTTTTCATTAAAAATCTGTAGTTTGAGTTAGTAAAAATTAGTGTTTTAAAATTCTAAAATCATCAATCCCTTCATATCTTTGTATCTAGAATAAAGCTAGAATCAAACCACACCTGTTACATTATTGCCTAAATTAACTACTTTTAGATAACATAAATTTGTTAAACCCTTAATTTAATGTTAAATCCTAAAATTCTCTGGCTTTTCTATAGTCTAAAGCTCCACTGTCCTTTAGTGCCTTATCAAATTCTATTCAGATTCAAACCAAATTTAACCATATATTTGAGTATACTCTGCCTGACATACCTAATAACTTTACTATGACCTACTTAAAATTAAACAGTGTGCAGTTTCTTATGTTATTACTATTTTTGTTCCCTCCAAAACTGAATCATGTATTACTTTATTTATATTTAAAACTCTGCTGACCTTGATGTCTCTAATTGAAAATTGTAGATTTTGGAAACATTGGATTACACATAAAATGGGACCAGTGGTGAAATCGTGATTACAGAATTTTCTGACATACTGTTGTTTCCATTTACAACATAAGGTTCATTGAATAAATGTTCTGAATGCTTACCATAATATTTGCATCTTGCTTATAACAAATTGCTAACCGGTAAGTTTATGGGGTAACATATGGGTCTCAGTTCTTTAGTTGGCAGCAGTTAAACAAATCCTACATTTTTGCACACAAATAAATGCTTGAGAAAGAAACTACCCATTTTATGTAATCATATGTCCATTTGGATGTAGGTCAGGAAGGACTTGCTAGTGTGCTAGCAGTCATAAACAACCTGCCCCATGCTAATTACTATTTAGTTGCAGGGGTTGGTTCAGCTAGCTATGCATATGTTATGGCCCATATGTACAAACCTTCCCATTTATAGAGAGGCCAGATGGGCCCTCCCTAAGCATGAACCTTCCTTGCTACATGGATTAACTATGAAAGAATTAAAATGCTAAATTGCTTGCTTTTGTTTTTATAAAATGATTCACTCCAGTGCCCCATTTTTTAATAGTTGTTAGGGACTTTTAATTCAGAAAGAGTAGCAAGTCCTATTTGTTCATGCATATTTCTGCAATGGGCCATCACTTTCACTTTGAAATGCACATGAAACCATCACTCTTATTATATTACAGACTTTTTTCATATGGATTTTAGATTAGCTTGTTTAAACTGGGTACTGTGAAAGGAAGTTGCATACAATATTTCTATTTATCACGTCAAACAGAATATATGCCTATAAGGGTTCATCTCCCTGAAAACAATAATTCTGAAATAAGAGTTAATTTCTGTGGAAGAGTAAAAGATTAAAATTTCTATTAAAACACTTTATAAACTAACTATTACTGGTGATAAATTATCTGGGGAAATATTTCAAGTATTAAACTAAATAATTTTCATTCTTGAAGCAAAAATATGCTCACTATAAATGATTCTGTGGCAAAATCAACATGAGGAATACAACTCTTTGGCTTAATTCTTGCTATTACATTTGAATATAATAAATTTTTGTATAAAATGACCTAATGTTTTTAAAAATTCATATAAAAATATATTATATTTAATCAGTACTTAGTGAATAATAAATTTGATGTTTTCTCATGGTCATACGTCTTATTATTGACCAAGTCTAAAAGCTTATCATTAAAAAGTAAATTTTCAAGGATATACTATACTATATAATTATTGAAATGACAATGTCCTCAGAATCTTTCACATTGTATACTCAAATTTAATTAAAAAAAGATATAATTTAAAAAATTTCTGTGTGGAAAGTGGTTAAACGAGTCGACTCTCTTATCCAAAGTAAACCACTAAGCTAAGGAAACTAAAACTCTAAATGTGAAACTCTAGTTAAAATGTGTGTGTTTACCAAAATTCTGTCATCAAGTTTCTGAATTGTCATTATGATAGTCCACTATTACCAAATATTTCCATATTCAGTTCAGGAAAGGCAAATTAAAATTGAGTAATATTACAGATACAAAGAGCTTTATTGATGGATTCAAAATGTAAAATTTATAGGTTTCAAAAACGTATGCTAAAGAATAGAGATTAGAAAATTAAAGGAAGAAAGAGGAGAAAGAGCTCCAAAATTAAGTAATAAGACAAATTTAGAAGTGTTTAGTGATTGTGTAGTAATCTGTTATGAGAATAACAAGCCCTTGCCTTTAATGAACTACTTACATTTTTGATATTTTCTACCCTTGAGCCAGCAAGGTTACTAAATTTTTGAGTATTATTTTAGAGTATAGGTTAGTGAACACCACAAATTTCCTTAACTGAATGATGTTTGCTGTAAGAAAAAACAGCAAAGAGTTTCATAAATTATGAAAAATTTTGAGTGTATAAAAGAATATTTTCTTTTTGTGATATTACAACAGCTCCTTTATTGAGTATTGTGTCCACAAATTAGCTAGGCCAGATTATGCAGTTATTTTATATTTTCATATCCTTTTTTTTTCTTGTTAAGCCATATTAGTTCTTTATATATTTTAGATATTAGACCCTTATCTGATGCATTATTTGCAAATATTTTCTCCCATTCAGTTGGCTGTCTCTTTGCCTTGTTGATGGTTTCTTTTTCTGTGCAGAAGCTTTTTAGTTTGATATAATCCCATTCATTTATTTTTGCTTTTACTTTCCTTGCCTTTGAAGACTTTGAAGGTTCATGAAGTCTTCCTTGAGTCCTAGGTCTATAAGTTCAGTATCAATGTTTTCTTCTATAGAGTTTATTGTTGCAGGTCTGATACGAAGGTCTTTAATCCATTTTGAGTGAATTTTTGTATATGGAGAGAGTTCACAGCTCAAGTTCATTCTTTTGCATATGTTTTTCCAGTTTTCCCAGCACCACCTACTAAAGAGGCTGTCTTTTCCCCATTGTATGGTTTTTGCTCCTTTATCAAAAATTATTTGTCCATAAATTTGTGGGTTTATTTCTGGGTTTTCAGTTCTATTCCATTGGTCTATATTTCTGTTCTTCTGCCAGTACCAAGCTGTTTTGACTATTGATGCTTTGTAATATAAATTGAAGTCAGGGAACGTAATGCCACCAGTCTTATTCTTTTTATGTAGTATTGCTTTGGCAATTCAAGGTCTTTTATGGTTCCATATAAATTTACTAATTCTTTTATCTATTTCACGAAAGTATGATTGTGGGATTTTGATGGGTATTGCATTAAATCTGTAGATTGCTTTGGGCAGAATGGCCATTTTAACAATGTTAAGTCTTCCTATCCATGAACAGGGGATTTTTTCCACCTCTTAAAGTCTGTTTCAATTTCTTTCAAAAGTGTCTTATAGTTTTCCATGTATAAGTCTGTCACATTCTTCCTTAAGGTAATTCCCAGGTATTTCATTCTTTTTGTTGTGATAGCAAAGGGAAGTGACTCCCTCATTTCTTTTTCTGTGGATTCGTTGTTTGTATATAGGAATGCTGTTGATTTTTTTACATTGATTTTGTATCCTGCAACTTTACTATATTCGTTTATTGTTTCTAATAGTTTCCTGGTGGAATCTTTGGAATTTTTTATATAAAGGATCATGTCATCTGCAAATAGTGACAATTTGACTTCTTCTTTCCCAATTTGGATAGTTGTTTTAATCTCTTCACTATCAATTGGTCTATTTAGATTATCCAGTTCTTCTTGGTTGAGTCTAGGTAGGCTATAAGTTTCTAGAAACTTGTCCATTTCTTTTTTTTTTTTTTGTCCATTTCTTCTAGGTTGTTAAATTTAGTGGCATAAAGTTCTTTATAATATTTTCTTATAATCCTTTGTATTTCTGTGGTATCAGTGGTCATTTCTCCCCTTTCATTTCTAATTTTGGATATTTGTGTCCTTTCCTTTCATCCTTTGATTAGTCTAGCCAGGGGTTAGTCAATTTTGTTGACTTTCTCAAAGAACGTGCTCTTTGTAATATTAATTTTTTCTATTGTCCTTCTGTTCTCTAATTGGTTTAGTTCTGCTTTAATTTTTATTATTTCTTTCCTTCTGCTGACTTTGGGTTTTGTCTGCTCTTCTTTTTCTAGTTCTTTAAGATGGGATGTTAAGATGTTTGCTTGTGATTTTTCTTGTTTCTTAAGATAGGCCTGTAGTGACTTAAATTTCCCTCTTACTACCGCTTTTGCTGTGTCCCAATTCTGATACGTTGTATTTTCATTGTCATTAGTTTCTATATATTTTTTAATCTCATCTTTTATTTGTTGTTTTATCCAGTCCTTTTTTAATAAGCTGTTGTTTAATCTCCATGTATATATGTTTCTTTCTGCTTTCCTTTTACAGTTCATCTCCAATTTCAAAGCTTTGTGGTCTGAGAATACACTTGGTATGATTTCGATCTTCTTGAATTTGCTGAGGCTACTTTTGTGTCCCAGCATGTGGTCTATCCTTGAGAATGTTCCATGCGCACTAGAAAAGAAGGAATAGTCTCTTTTTGCTGGATGAAGTGTCCTGTAAATGTCAATGATGTCCAATTGCTGTAATCTGTCATTTAGAGCTGATGTTTCCTTATTTATTTTCTGTTTGGATGATCTGTCCATGGCTGTTAGCGGGGTGTTTAAGTCTCCCACAATGATTGTGTGTTCATCAGTTTCTCCTTTCAAAACTGTTAGTAGTTTCTTTGTATATTTTGGTGCATCCTGGTTGGGAGCATATATATTAATTAGTGTCAAGTCTTCTTGTTGTTTTGTGCCTTTTATCATTATGTAATGTCCATCCTTTTCTTTTACTATCTTTCTTAACCTGAAGTTTATTTCATTAGATATCAGTATGGCAACTCCTGCTTTTCTCTGGTTACCATTTGCTTGCAGTATTGTTTCCCATCCTTTCACTCTGAGTCTGTGTTTGTCCTTATGGCTGAGGTGTGTTTCTTGGAGACAGCATATGGATGGGTTCTGTTTTTTAATCCAGTCTGCTACTCTGTGTCTTTTTATTGGTGAATTCAGTCCATTACCATTTAGAGTGATGATTGATATGTGAGGATTTCCTGTAGCCATTACTTATTTCTTTGTTTGTTTTTGTTTTATTTTTGTTTCTTTCTTGTTGCCCCAACTTTGTTCCATTTTTCCTGATGTTTGTTTCAGGTTGAAGAGCCTCCTTCAGTATTTCTTGGAGTGCTGGCCTTGGGCTGGCAAATTCCCTCAGCTTCTGTGTGTCTGAGAAGTTCTTTATTCCACCTTCATATCTGAAAGATAATTTTGCTGGATAATTTATTCTTGGCTGTAAGTTCCTCCCTTTTCAATTTTTGAATATTGGATTTCACTCCCTCCTGGCTTGCAGAGTTTCTGCTGAGAAATCTGATGCCAGCCTGATGGGTTTTCCTCTAAATGTTATAGTTCTTTTCTCCCTGGCTGCCTTGAGAATTGTCTTTGTCTTTAGTTTTGGACATCTTTAGTACCATGTATCTTGGAGAAGATCTGTTAGGGTCCAGGTATCTAGGGGACCTGTTTTCCTCTTGAACTTTGGGTTCCAGATCTTTCCATAGGTTTGGAAAGTTCTCATCTACTATTTGTTTGAGTGTGCTCTCTGCAGAATGCTTTACCCCTTCTTCTATTCCTATTATCCTGATGTTGTTTTGTCTCATCGAGTCAGATAGTTCTTGTAGAGTTCTTTCAATCCTTTTGGTTCTATATTCCCTCTCTTCCTCTTTCTGAGCTGTTTCCACGTTCTGATATTCAATATCACTAATTCTTTCCTCCATCTGGTTGGCCCTGTTTCCTATGGCAGTTATTTCGTTTCTCACTTCTTTTATTGTATTATTTATCTCTTGCATTTCCATCTCAATCTTCCTTATGTTTTGAATTTCCTTGTTAAATTGTTCCTTTTGTTCATGGAGTTCCTTTTTTATGTCATTCATGTCCTTTTTTATGTTGTTTATCTCAGCCATGGTGCTCTGCCAGTATGTTTTCATTTCTCTCACAGCCTTTAGCATGGCTACTTTAAATTCGCTGTCACTTAATTCGGAAGCTTCTAGGTCTAAGAAGCTGTCTTGATAAATTTCCTGTTCTTTCTGAGGAGTTTTAGTTTTTAAGGAATTCATCCTGTCTGCTGGGTTCTTCCTCTTTGACATGAGGGCGTTATGTTCAGTAGTGCCCAGGAGCCAGATTGGTACTTTTGTGGTGTCTTGCTGTAGGGCAGATACAAGATGGTTCGGGGGGGTCAAGTTTTGGGAGAGAGAGGGGTTGTTTACTTCTTATTTCTGGTCCCCTGCTATGTTTGGATGTGGTGCACATCTATCATGGTCCCTCCACTTCCTGTAATTAGTTAGTTGGTTGGGGAGGTTGTAGGAAAGGGGATAGGCCAACAAAAGGCACACCGGGGCAGCTCCACTTTCTGCCCTATGCTGGGGAAGCTGAGTGATGCGAGCCCAGGCTGGTCCTGCTGGCTGGGGCAAATGCTATCAAATCCGCCTTTCTTCCTAGGCTGCTTCCATGGTCAAATGTTGGGGCAGATTCTGCAGGCTCGCACTGCTTTTAGGACCTGGGGTGCACGAGCAGGCATGCACACAAGTCCGAAGCTGTGGGTCTCACCCCGCGGTAGGAAGGCAGCCAACCCGCCTCTGCAGCGGGCCTGGAATGGGAGCCACAACCCCGCACAGGAGCTGCACACGCAGCACCGGCAGCCGGCCCGCCTCCGTGGCAGCTGGGAGCAGGAGCCATAACCTCGCGCAGGAGCTGCGCACGCTGCGCCGGCAGCTGGTCCGCCTCCGCAGCGGGCCTGGTCGGGAGCCGCAGTCCCGTCTGTGTAGGGGCTGTGTGCTGCCCGCGTGGCAGCCGGCTCACCCCTGCAGTGGGCCAGGACCAGGAACTGCAGCCCTGTGCAGGAGCCACGCGCGCCTGCGCTGTGGGTCCCAAGGGAGCCTAGAGCCAAGATGTCGTCTCTGCAGTTCAGAATCCTCGCTCAGCCCTGCTACCACTCAAGAGTTCCAGAGGCTGGCTCCCAAGGTCTGTCCCCAACTCGCTGCTCCAAATTCCAGCTCCCCAGCCCAGCTCCCCAATGGACTCCCACTGTTCTGCGCTTTGCTAGGGCTTCTCCCCTCCCATGCACTGCAGTCAGCCATGATCGCGTCTTGTTGCGATCCGTCTCTGCTCCCTCCCCTCTCTCCCACTCGCCCCTTTCTCTCCAAACCTTAGGTGTTTACTTGCAATGCGTGGATGTTTCAGCTGCCATTTTTTGTCACCAAAGGTCCTCTTTCTTGGTTCCTGGTTGGCCGTTAAATTGTGTTTTCTGGGAGAGGCTTTAGGGACCTCCTCTCCAGTCGCCATCTTGTCCTCCTCTCCTTCATATCCTTTTGATTTAGTTTCTAAATGATACATAATCATTTTAATAAATTTAATTTTATCAATACTTTAATAATTTCTCATTAAAACTAGAAAAATAACTTAAATTTTTATAATCCTGTTAACTCATATGTAACAGGAGGAATATTTTACACAAATAGTTTTCAATCATTGTATTATATTATCTTGGAAATAATAATAACCAGAATTCACCTAACAGAGTGTTTCTCAACCTCAGTGCTACTGAAGTTTTGGGTCAGTAATTCATTGTTGCAGGGGCTGTCCTGCATATTATAGGATGTTTAGCAGCATTCCTGGTCTCTAACCACTAGATGCCAGTAGTACTTTCCAGTAGTTACAACCAGAACATCTCCAGACATTGCCAAATGTTCCCTGGGGGCAAAATCATTCCCAGGTGAGGACCACTGACCTACCCATCACTATTGGTAGACACAATTTTGTCTTTCTTTCCTTTTTTTTTTTCAATAAGAAAGCAGCACAGTTATTTTAAATATTTTATTTTTATCTATTTATGTTTTTTGTTAAATTTATTGGGGTGACATTTGTTAGTAAAAATTATGTAAGTTCCAGGTACACAATTCTACAGTACATTGTCTATGTGTTGAATTATGTGTTCATCACCCAGAGTCAGTTCTCTTTCAGTCACCACAGATTTGAGTCTCTGTTCCTTCTCCCCACCCCTCTCACTCCTTCTTTGAGGTAACCACTAAACTATTGACCGTGTCCATGAATTTTTATTTCTTTTTTGCTTTCAATTTTATGTTCCACATATGAATGGAATCATGTAGTTCTTATTTGTATTTTTTTTTCCCTTTCTGGCTTATTTTGCTTACTGTGATGATGTTAAGGTCCATCCATGCTGTCATAAATGGTCCTATTTAATTTTTTCTTATGGTTGAATAGTATTCCACTGTGAAAATCTAATACAACTTCCTTATCCACTCAACTATCAGAGGACACTTCAGTTATTTCCATGACTTGGCCACTATGAATAGTGCTGTGATGAACACTGAGGTACATATATCTTTGCAAACTGAGGCTTTCAAATTTTGGGGGTAGATACCCAGGAGTGGGATTCCTGGGTCAAATGGTAGCTCCATTCCCAATTTTCTGAGGAACCTCCACACTGCCTTCCACAGTGGTTGTACCAGTTTGCACTCCCACCAGCAGTGTACCAGAGTTCCTTTTTCTCCACATCCTCTCCAGCACTTGTTATTCCTTGTGTTCTTGATAATAGCCATTCTAACAGGTGGGAGGTGGTATCTCATTGTGGTTTTGATTTGCATTTCCCTGATAGCTAATGAGGATGAGCATTTTTTCATATGTCTGTTGGCCATTTGTATTTCTTCGTGGGAGAAGTGTCTGTTCAGGTCCTCTGCCCATTTTTTAATTGGATTGTTTGTTTCTTTGTTGTTGAGTTGTATGAGTTCTTCATATATTTTAGATATTAGACCCTTATCTGATGTGTTGTTTGCAAATATTTTCTCCCATTCAGTTGGCTATCTCTTTGCTTCGTTGATGGTTTCTTTTGCTGTGCAGATGCTTTGCAAAAGAATGAAACAGAGCAGCAGTCAACATATACCAAAATTAACTCAAAATAGATGAAAGACCTTCACATAAGACCAAAAACAATGAACTGTATAAAAGAAAACATCGATACTAAACTTATAGATCTTGGGTTCAGGGAGAACTTCATGAACCTGATCTCAAAGGCAAGGGAAGTAAAAGCAAAAATAGATGAATGGGACTATATCAAAATTTTGTCTTTCTTATGTTTAAAAATAGAAGCCAATAATAGTAATACAATTTTTAAAAACTTTTTTTTTTATTGAGTGTAAACAAAAATCTGGTATAGCTCCCATTTTTATAATTATACAGAAAGTAACATGAGAATTTTGTTTATAATATATTCTCAAGTATGAAAAGTTCTTAAAAATATCAAAAAATTAAAAATAAGGCACATTCATCATACTACGCTTATTAAGACAGAAACTTTAAAAAAAAACAATTTGACACTGGCAAAAATTGAAATTGCTTTTTGGCTCCTGTAGATCATATTTAAATTATAATGCATATTGGCTCTCATTTTAATATTTCAATGTGATTTAAACTACATAAGCCTATTCTGGGGAATCAGTAATGGAATGAGGACAATGGATATCAAATAAAAAAACACAAAATCATCCTGCCTATTTAAGATATTTCATTCCAACCCACTTTCATTTGTGTGCAGAAGTTGGAAAATACAAATACCGAAGTTTTTTCTACAAGTATAATCTATTGTTTGAGTGTGCTACTAATTGTAATAAAGTACCACTTAACTAGAAAAAAATTCACATAAAATATCTGTATCATTTCTATTTACCACTGTGTGTTTCAAATGGCATGATAGCAGTATTTAATTTGCAAGCAGTGACATGTGATATAAAATTAGAGAAATATTTTCTAACTTTTAAGTCTATTTTAATGTCTCATTTTTTCTGTCAATTTCTAGAAAATTTCTCATAAGAGTTTTATAGTACCTTCAAGAAAGAGACAAAGCTAGATATAACTTGTATTATTTAGTGTGTTTAGATTGGTAGACTGGAGCTTATAGTGTGAAAAACAAATGAATAAATTTGTATTAATGTTTTTAGATTAAATAGTTTTTATATTTTGACTTTTAGTTTTCATTATCTACACAAATACTTTCTTTAATAATCATTCCTGACTTCCATTCAAAGTAATGCTAGAAGATCTTATTATATGACTGAACTGCAGAGAGTACCCGTGAAATTGGTATATAATATACAGGCAACTACCAGAAACACTGAAATTAAATTAAAAACCAATAACAATATAACCACAAGACCCAAGATGTTTGGAAGTTAGGTAACATACTTCTAAATAATCCAATGGTCAAAAAAGAAACAATACGAGCATTTAAAAATATGTGAACTGAATAACAAAACTGCAACATACAAGAATTTTAGGGACATACCTAAAGGACTACAAGACATGACCTTAAATAAAAAAAAAATTAAAATCAATTATTGAAAGCCCTATTTAGGAATTAGAAGAAAAAGAAGATTTAAATAAAAAATATTTAAATTTCCCTGGTGATACTCTTAGTCTTTTGTTGAGGCAGATGAAAGCCACAGAGCTAGTGATACAGACAAAAAGAATAGATTAGATGAACTCCTCTCAGTTCATCCTTTAAGTACTGTAACCAGACTCAATTATTGGAACTGAACTGAAACTTTTAAGACTTACCAGCCAGCCAGAAGGCCATATGAGAGACAAGGTCAATCTGTACTCCCCAATTGATATGTCCCACTTGGGGGGCTTCAGTAATACTTTCTTGTGCCCCTGGGATTATATACCTCTTGCACAGAATCCTTCCCCAAAACATAGTACTTGCACCTTAGAAATGCTTATAAAATAGCTTCAGATGTTTAAGAAAGCACAATCAATAGATCATGCTCTTCTCAGATGACAGAGTAGATTTCTCTAAAATGTGGTCAGTCTTGTTTACTTGAGATGGATTCGTTAAAGGGGATTCTCAGAGGAATAATGGACTCCTTATTTACTAATGTCTTTGAGGGAGCTTTCGTTACACTGGTAATCATAGAATTAGAAAAGATTAGTAAAAATTTTGAATCTAATTTTAGTTGAAGTGATTGATGATACTGCCTTCGTCATGGAGGGCATTTAGATCAGATTTAACTTACTGACAAAAGAGTTGCCATAGATGATAGAATTTTCCCAGTCTTCTTCCTTTTCAGGCCAAGGCAGAATCTATGTGCTTAGTAATACATCCTGCTGTGCCTGTACTAATGACTTGAGCCTAAGTGAAAAAGTCAATAAAAAACATTAAGTTGAAAGTCACCCACCTTTCTAAGGTAGACACAAGTTTTATGGGATTTGGGTTGGGTTCAGGATCCCAGGAGCTATGATTGAGTTACAATACTGCAGGTTGGCCTCATCCTGCTGCTCGTAATCTGTTTGAAGTAGCCTTAATTAAATGAAATAAATATACTAATTCAACAGCTTATTAAACTTCTGATAAATTTCTGGGGAAATTAGAAGTTAAGCTGATGTAGAATTGATGGTTGAATATTATTGGTAGACAATTCTAACTCTCCACATCTCTTTATGGTTTTGCACATTTTGTGAGCAGAGGCACTGATAGCCTTCTTTTCAATGATGTGTGCATGGTGAAGAGCCTTGGTAGAAATAGTGTCTCTCTCCAGAGTAGAGGATAGGTGTGCTTACTCAAGTAAGCAATGCAATGCAATAGCGATTATTTCTCTCTGGGGCAAGTATTTGTCAGGTCTATTTATAGCACCTTGTAAAAAATGAGAAATCCCTGATCTTGGAGTTGTTTAGCTGTGATGCCCATCCATGTATATGAAGCATTCACCTGAACTACCCCTACGTGGCCCGTGGGATTTGGGGGTCAAAGGGAATTCACATGAATATGAAGCTCATGCTGCTTGTTGAGCTTTAAAAAATATAGTACTTTTTCTCTGACCCAGGAGTTTCATGTCTTCTGCTATTATTCATAAAATTGTGGAAGCTTGTTAGATTTCATGTACGGTAAGCTCCAGGACCCTTCACAGTTTTGATATTGAGTTGGATATAAATGCTGGGAGTGGACATTTTTCTTCATTCCTGACCTTAGGGGAACAGCATTTAGTATTTCACCATAAAGTATGACATTAGCTGTGAATTCTTTTCTTAAATGACCTTTTACATCTTGGGCTGTGTAATGACGTTATGCTCAATGAAGAATCACACATACTGTGGTGGTCCCAGAAGAGTATAATGGAGCTGAAAAATTCCTATCTTCTAGTGATATCCTAACATCAGCATAATAAATATATTCAATTTTCTACTTTTAACTTATATACATCCTTAATATTCAAACTACATTTCATGTAGATAGGATATCATTGTGTCTTGAATTTATTCAGTCAAACAATATTTGTTTTTTAATTTTCATGGGTAGACAATTTATTTCATGTAATTATTAATGTTTAACTATATCACCTTTTAATTTATCTACTCATCCCATCTTTTTGTATTTTTTTGCTCTTTTAATTACTTTCTTTAAATTATTAATATTTTTAAGCATTTCATTTTATCTCCTCTATTGCTCTATTTTCTATATCTCTGTCTTGTTGTTATTTTGTTTGATTGTTTGGTTTGCTTTTGTGGAAGCTCTGGGGTTTATAACATGTATTAACTTATAAGAGTTTGCTTTCAGGTAATACTATACAATTTTATATATTATCTTATACTTTATTTCAGTTTTCTTATTTGTGCTGTCACTGTAATATCTTTTATAGTTCTATTTATTATAAATTTTACAATACATTTGCATTATATTTTACTTTAAACAATTAATTTAAATAGTAAATTATATTATAAGCAATTTTAAAATATGCTCCATTCACACCACTTTGCCATTTCCAATATTTTCTTATTTCTTTGTATAGATTCAACATTTAACTGATGTTATTTTTTTTTCCACTAGAGAATTTCATCTGGTTTTTCTTGTGATGCAAGTCTGTGGACAACTAACTCTCTTAGTCTTTGTTTGTCTAAACTCATTTTCATTTGCTATCAATTTTTATGGATATTTTAGCTGAATATGTAATTTTAGATTGACAGAATTTTTTTAACACTTTTTGTCTTCTGATTTGCATAATTTCTGATAGACCATTTCCATTTTATATGTTACATCTATATGTGTGTATATATATATTCATATATATATTCATATTTTTATATATGTTTTTTATATATATATGAAGTATTTTTTTCCTTTGACAGCTTTTATAACTTTGATCTTGGACTTTCAGCTTCTCGAACCATGTGAAAATAATTTCTGTTTTTTAAAGCACAAAATCTGTATTATTTTGTTATGGCAGCTCATGCAGACTAATGAATTATGTTTTTGTTATTCTGTAAAATGTTTTTGGTTTTCTTCTCATACCATTCTATTTTGATTTAACACTGTCCTATCTTTTGTCTATGATTCCCCATATTTTTAAAAAATTGATTTGAACATATTAATCATTGTCTTAGCTTAGGCTGCTATAACAAAATACAATAGACTGGATGACTTAAATAACACACATTT
Source organism: Lyroderma lyra (assembly GCA_004026885.1). NCBI lineage: Eukaryota > Metazoa > Chordata > Mammalia > Chiroptera > Megadermatidae > Lyroderma > Lyroderma lyra. Next base: position 214,847 of record PVJL010000761.1, on the reverse strand, counting down.
ATTTCTCACAGTTCTGGAGGCTGGGAAGTCCAAGATCAAGGTGCCAGCCAATTCAGTTTCTGGTGACAGCCTACTTCCTGGCTTGCAGGTAACCAACCACCTTCTTGCAATGTCCTTACATGGCAGACACAGAGAGAAAGAGAAAGGGAGAAAGGGAGAGGAGAAAGGGAGAGAGAGAGAGAGAGAGAGAGAGAGAGAGAGAGAGAGAGAGAGCACGTATGCCTGCAATCTGGTCTTTCTTCTTCATCATATAAGAACACTAACTTCTTCATGAGATCCCATCTTCATGACTTTAAACCTAATTACATCCCAAAGGTCTCACTTTCAAATTTCATCATATTGAGAGTTAGGACAGGGCTTCAACACATGAATTTTTGAGGAATACGAACATTCATCGATAACAACCGCACTCATTTTAAAGCAATTTTGATTGTTCCACTATTTTATTTCTTGGTGTGAAATATTATGATTCCTTTATCATCTTACTTTCTCTCATGATGTTTTACTACCTTGTGTAGTTTATTTTTATGAGTATATCCTATGAAAGTTTATTTTTTTGGTGAGAAAGCTTTATGCCCTGGGTTAGAAAGCATCTGTTCTGGGAGGTTCAAGTTTTTGTTTTGTTTTATGTCTAGGCAGTACATGTGTATTGTGAATTTGGATCCCCGAGCAGGATGTGGACAAACCATAGGGTTCTTCTTTATTTTTCCTCATGTTTCTTTATATTCTTATGGACACTGGAAATTGAAAGGTATTTTTGCTTTTAATTTTCCTAGTTCTTGTGTCATGGATATCGTAGTTTTCGTTAACTACCTGCTTAATGTAAATAAATCAAGTTTAAGGTCCTATAGTTTATGGCACAAATTCCCCATTAGAGCTTTAGAATAAAACCTCTAAGGCCTATATGTGGCTCTGATACACCATTGAACCATTTATACTTCAGATTTGAGTCACTCTATTAGGATTTGAGTTCTAGTTTAGTTTCTGAAAATTGTGGATAACTTTCTTTTGTGGTTGTTTGCTTATTTAAATAGTTTTTAAATCTATTTTATTCAATATTTCTAAGTAATTATTGGAGCAGAGAGTCTTCCACATTAGCTCAATCTCCCACATTAACTATAAATCTACTTAACCTCTTTAGGTTTATGTTTCTAGATATGTAAAATGGAGATAATTACTCCTAACTTACTGGGTGTTTGTAAAAACAAATTAGACTAATGTATCTTAATGGCTAAGCATATTGCTTAATAAATCACAAATATTTAGTACATGTAATTCATTCACATTATAATTCTAAACAACATACTTTTAAATTATAACATAAGAAGCTACCCAAAATAAGCAATGAAAACCAATTTGAAATTATTCAGTTTTAAAATTTTTCTAGTGAGAAATGGCTTAAGTAATTTTTCTTAATATCCAAAATGTAGAGCAAAATAATGAGATAAATTTTAAAAGTCTTTGTATTATATAATATTGATGAATTGCTCTAATATATATTCAATATCCTGCAAGTGGCATTAAGTTTGGGGTTACTGTCAGAACTTTGCAATTTTATATAAATATTTCATGGATAAAAGGCTTCAGTGTTTTGTATTCTGCTAGAAGACTTTTTTGAATAGATGTATTTTTAATTCTCTCTATACAACATTGATGTTTAATGAATAGATTCTAAAATCTAATAATTATAAGAGAGGTAGTTAGTACTGAGGGCAAAGAATTTGTAATTCAGAACTTCTGATTTTTGATGATTCAGTTTAATGGATTTAAAAATCTAGTATGTATACATATTGTATCTTTTATTGAGTAAAATCATTTGAAGGATGAACATAGAAGCTTGGTGGAATCTTTACCTTGGAGGCGGGAGAGAGAGAGAGAATCTATTGAGTCAAATTAGTAAATAATTAAGAGTGGTTAAAACAACAATGTTCACACATTTTTAGTTTAAAGCCTGTTTAATCCTTTTAGAATTCATTTGAAGCTGCAATTATTTAAGCTGTGAGCTGTGCACTGGAGAGAAAGTAAAACCACAGACTTTAAGAATGTAACTGGAGGTAAAATATAAATCCAATTGATCAGTCTGGCAGAGAATTGATGCCACAATTTGTACCCAGTGGCATTTTCTCTCTCTTACTCAACTGGCTTTAGAACATTATCAGAAAGTCAATATGATACGCCAATACAGTGATATACTTTCAGTCATAAGTCCCTTGTTCAGATTAAAACTTTAGGTGCTCACATCATGGATAATAATGGACAGACAGCCTGTCTCCATCTCACTGTGTGTCATCTAGAAAGGTCTTGACTCAACTTCACTGCTAGTTTCTATGCATTTATCAAAGATCCTAAGTGCCAGCCAAACTGGTGACAGAGGGTGTCTGTCTCTTCAGAAGAAAGAGAGAGAGAGAGAGAGTGAGAGAGAGAGAGAGAGAGAGAGAGAGAGAGAGAGAGAGAGAGGATAATATGCACCCAACATTGCAGCCTAGTTTCAGACCTCTCTCTACTCTAGCAGGCTTCTGTCTCCAGCTGCCTTTCCTGATATTCTGATCAGGTTACCTTTAAAATTCACTCTTGACTTCATCCTTTAGTCTCTCTCTTAATTTATTAATGCATTTACCACCTCAGCATTATCTTTACAGCTCACTCCCTTCCAAGCTTGCTCATTCCTATAAAACTATTGGGGAAGTTTTACTGCCTTTCAGTTATTGTATACAAATGTAATTCTGAAGGTTAGTTATGCCACTTAACTTTTTCATCTCTAACAGCCCAGATCTCCATGAGAAGGCCTCTAACCATATATATGTTTTTTCCTCAATAAATGTGTTCAACTTATTGGCAGCTTTCAGGCAGAGTATACAAATACTTTCTATTAATATTATTGGAAGTATTTATTCCATGAACTGCTGTAGAGCATATTCCGTACTGGCCCCATCCAAGCTCGGCTAAAGCAATATCCCACAACATGGGCTGCTTGCCATGTCTGCCTACAGTGAAGATGATAATTAGTTCTGCAACAGATAGTCGAGGTATAGCTGGTCCAGATATTAATCAGTAATCATTCTTGCAGGATTTAAAAAATTTTTGGACATTAGGAAAGCAACATAAGCTTAATTATAACATGAAAATTATATACAGTTTATTTTGTAGTGAAGTTTTTACGGTCATTCATTCACTTATGCACTTCATTTGAAAATACGTGCTGAATGCCTACTATGGACCTGGGCACTCTACTGGGTGCTGGAGTGCAGCTAAAGAATGGAAACAAAGTAGGTACTCCACCTGGGACCTACATCCCCATGCAGAATACAATCAATTAGCTTGCATAAGTATATAGTATGCCAGATGAAGATGAATGTTGTGGAGAATAGGATGGTAAAGGGGAAAAAGGTACATCCTGAGAAGGGTGAGGATATAGGGTTGTCACGGGAGACTTCCCTGATTATGTGATATTGGAGCAAAGACCTGAAGGAAGTAACGGAATGAACCATGTCAACATGTGGGAACACAGAATTCCAGGCAGAAAGAAAAGCATCTGTAAGTTCCTGAGGCATACTGGCAGGTCCAAGAAAGAGCAAGGACATCACTGTGTTTGGAACACAGTGAACAAAGAGGGTCTTCGTTTGGGTTTCTCTGAGCTGCAAATTTCATGTGCAAGTGATTTATTAAAATACTGATAAGGGGAGAGAAAATCAGAAAAGCTAAATAAACAAACCTGAATGCAATTTCAGAGGAAACCCTCCCATCAACCTGATGCTTCTCGGTGGTCTGGAGTATTAATTGCTTTGCACAGTTTGTACCACATTGAGGAAGCGTTCTGGGCTTTCAAACGCGTGCTGTGGTCAGTCATTGGCCATGGGCAGCTCTGGACAGACTTAAACTTCCAGGCACTTCTGGATAACAGTGCATCTGGGCAAAGCAGCCCAAGCCTCCTAAAAACAGTTGTGTCAATGGTATAGAAGCTATAGGAATGGGTATGTAGGACAAGAAACATTTTCCCAGGAGATCTGGGTGAAGGTGGAGTCGGAACGCTCATGGATGTTCAGCCTCCCTTGGATTTCACTGTGTCCCTGTAACTGAAAGGAGGCAAATGGAATGTACTCGTACACTTGGGTCCTTAAATGATCATGTGGAGAAGAACTCACCCGTATGTACCAAATTTGAACTGAGACATCAAGGAGAAAGAAATGTTTATAAAACTTGTATTATTTAGGTATTATTACATATAGACAAGGGTTAATCTGTGATATCATTGAGCAATTTCTTTTTACTTTAACTAATATATCTATATTTTAAATAGATTTCCTTGGCTATAATGAAAATAAAGGACAATAGAAGTACAAATGGTAAATCAGCAGAACCAATCAGAGGCTATTGTAACATTTTTAGAAAGAGAAACTGGTGAGGAGAAGTGAGATATAAAATAGAGCCAACAGGATAAGCTTATAAATTTCAAAATTAATTCTCTTCTTTTGTTTGGTCTGAGTCGCTCTCTCTCTCTCTCTCTCTCTCTCTCCCTCTCTCCTTAAACACACCTCCCCATCTCCTCTAATCCTCTTTTGGTATGAAAGACAGTTGTTCAAATTAGATATATTTTTATTACCTGCCTAAAACTTCTCAACATTCATCTTTTTATGAGTCCTTATTAACTGTTTGAAAGACACTGATTACTCTTAGATGTTTACTCACCACCAAATGCTGTTTTTACTCTTACTCATCCCTGCTTTCTCTAAATATTTTCCTCATTTCTCCCTTTGTTGTTAATATTTTCCACATGTGCCACGATGGCAGAATACATTTTGAGGTGCTCCTTTTTGGAGAAAACTGACTTCTTTCTTAGATCCAAGGGAAAAAAAAAAGAAAAGAATATCTCCTTTAAGCAACACATGTTAACCACAGTCCAATATAATACAAAACAAAACAAAACACTGACTTGGAGAAAGAAGAGAAGCACATAAAAAGTTCAGAATACAAAAAAATTTGTAAATATAAAAAATAAAAATACAGAAACTATATTAAAAACTTCAAATAAAAGGAAAATATGTTTAGAAAGTAGTTATTTTACTTATCTATATAAAGAATAAATATCAAGACAATTTGTATTATTATGATTTCTGTCGATTCCGTACTGAAGGAATAAACTATTTCTTTCACTACCTTAATTATCTTCTTGAAATAGTGGAGGATAAACATTCTTTTTTATTCTGGTTTTCCATTTAATTCTCTGATTGCCTATTGGAAAATAAATGTGAAGGTAAAATTCATGTGTGTATGTGAACATGCATGTGAAATTTCTAGCCATCAAGTCTGTAGCACATAATGTATAACCCTCAGCAATGAACACAGTGTCATTGTCAATGTTTCAGATTTTTTTCCTTATAGAATAAGCAAATTTTATAGTTTACCTTTATAAATTTTAAGTAAGAAATAATGGGTTTGGTGTACAAATTAGAGTTTAAACTGCATACATGTCTGCATGTCTTTGTATGTAAGTCTTTAATAAGGATCTTTCTAGGAATTCCTATTGCAACTACTCTTTTGTCACGAAAAGCAATGTTCCATTATTGGTGATGTATATTCTGCTACTTTATTGGGTTTTGAGTGTGGCACAATGTATGCTGAGTTGACTCACTACCTTAAACATGGAAAAGTGAAGCAATTATAAAGAACTCAACGTTTCAGTAGAGATATGTACACCATTTTCTCAAAAGAAAGAAAGAAGGAAAGAAAGAAAGAAAGAAAGAAAGAAACATGTGTAAGAAAGCATCAGTGAAAGAGAACACACTTCTAGGTCACTAAAAAGCAATTCTGCCAGTATAGTAATTCTGTAGAAAAGCAAATGGCTTACCAGCTGAAAAGTATTTTGCAGATTTCTACAGTTGTGTCTCAGTTTGGCATCTGGGGTCATGTTATTCTCCAGTGTAAATTTTACAAGTTTTATAGTATTACTACCACTAGGATGATTCCTTTGTGCTTGACATAAATAAAGGGGCACTGCCCTTAAAAAGTAACTATAAAAATGTACTTACGACTGTACCAATGGTCGTTTTGCTCCCATTGTTCTACCACTTTATCTAGATTCTGTCCTACATGAAGAAGTTTTCTAGGGCCAGGGACACAGAGTTGGAACACTTGGATGGGGAAAGTAGTCAGAAAAGCTCTGAAGGATGAAGTGTATCCTTAACAGGGCAAGTTGCAATGGCTGCATGTATGAGAAATGGGCAGACTTTAGACAGCACGATGGTAGCTGAAGTCTACACTGTTAGGAAAGACAGAGAAATAGTGCATGGTCATAAATTAAGGAGTCTTTTTTTATGCCCTGCTGTGGGAGAGAGTATAGAAAAGAAACATTTTCTTAGAGATAAACCTGGTGCAACAAATACCTGTGTGATGACTTGATTATGTTTTAGTTACATTCCCTGAAACTTAAGGTTTACTTCTAGGTGGTATTTCAAAGGTAACTCGAAGTCTTGGGGTAGATATCAGAAGAGGGAAGGGAAGAAAAGCTTCATCAAGGTGACCAGCCTGAGCGATGGGGACCTGAGACCGTGCTAAGAGTATAGAGTGCCTTTTAGAGCTGTCCACACCAAAGACAGGATGAAATGATTATTATTTGCTCAACTTGAGTTCACCATCAGGTGATAGTCTCTCATTAATTTCCCTGCACTTCTAAGCTATTCATGTATGGGTAGAGGGTTGGCTGCAGAAAGCTAAGATGCCAACAGTGGAGGCAAGACGTTATCAGTGAAAAAGTGAGTTAAAACCTGCACAGTAGTGTCCCGGCTTGGCTGAAATCGAAGTAAGGCCAGGACGTGTGTCAGAGCACTAGTATAACTGATACAGATGGTGATGACAATGCCTTATTGGTAATGGGTGCCTAGCACCCAAGGAACTTGAGGCTGTGATTCAACTTCTCAGTATCTCTGGTAAAATTGTTATGTATCCCCAGGGACTTCACAAAAGGTAACTTTGTGGTGGCACATGCATGAATCTGACCACCAATTTGTTTCTGTATAGATTCTGTCAGGGGTTAGCAATAGGCAAATGATTGCTTTGTGAAAATGACTCCCTTAATGTGTCATGCCAAGTTAATCTTAAAGGGAAGTTTGTTTATTTTTGAAGGGTGTTTTCTTAAATACTCATATCTCAAGTTTCCTAAGTTTAAGGCCTGTGATAAAGCGACTGACACTTTGTGAGAGTTAAATGACTGACTCCCAAACATTTTATAAAGCAACTATTTTCACCGTCTTTTTGATATATTACTATTTAACTATGAGATTGAAATCTCAGAATAATCTCACGCCTGGGAGATTCCCATAAGAAGTTATATACTTGCTGTGTCTCCAGTAGGCTACCTTGACCTTTCATGTTTCAAACTGAAGCCCTTTTCTATCATTAGATTTTAAAGTTTTCAAAGATCTTCGGAGAAGGCCTTTTCTTTCTTATCTTCCCTCACTTTGCCTCTGGGCTGAGGAAGAAAGGAGGTAAAACAAAAGGTTTTTGTCTTCCTTGAACCCAAAAGAAGTTAAAATAGAGGCCTCAAGTGCAATGACCTTAATGACTGGATCTTTTATCATATATGTGCTTAATAGTTCATAGAATATTCAGTTCAGCTGGGCACAATTTGAAACTTCAGACAGATAACATATCTCTGTAGGAAACTTACCTTTCCGATGGGGTACTGCTTTTGTGCCTAAGGTTTGAGAAGATTGTAAGCGGGGAAAGCAAGGTTTAAGAATAACTAAAGGATGACTAAACTTCTGGTATATAATAAAATAAAGACTATATCCTCTAACTTGTCCACATTAACCTGAATAAAACTGGAATTAATCTTTTCCTCATGAATTCATCTGCCAAAGTCATTGCAAACCTAGCTAGCAACATATTGAAAAAATATATACATACGTTTTATATAACATGTTAGACAAAATGAAGCAATAAATACTGACCATTTTGTTACATTAGCACAATGTTGCACATGTATGTGTGTGTGTGTACACATACAAGAGCTAACTAACATCAGCTAGCAAAAGCCTATTGATAAATTTTCAGGAATTTTGTGAACTAAGTGTTAAACCAAGTCATAATTAAAAATTAAATTATATAAGGTTATAATTCAGTGAATTATATTAAAAAATAAAGTAATTACAAATACTCAAAACTTATCACCTCTTGTCATGAGGTGGATAGTAATTCTACTTGATATCTCTGAAGCAGGGTTTGCAAACTATGGTCTGTTTTTGTAAATAAGTGTTGTTGGAATAGTGTCACTTACTCTTTTATGTGTTGTCTGTGGCTGCTTTTAAGCTATAACAGAGATCTCATGGCCCACAAAGCCCAAAACACCTACTTTCTGACCCTTTAGAGAAATAGTTGACAACTGGTTCAAAACAGGGATGACAAGCTAAAAAAAAAAATTAATTAACTGTTTCTAATATAGTGATTAATTAGTAATGTCTAATGTCTGCAATGGGTGAAACAATAAGAAATAGAAACATTTATACCATACATTTGGCCAAAGAAAACCCCAACCTTTTCTTAGTAATCACAATGGAATCAAAGAGAATAAATTTGTTTTTTTCTCAATATTTGAAAGAGCTAACTATAATTAAAAATTTTGAAATAGTATGATTAGAACAAAAACTTCCAGTGTCACCGTAAACCATAAGTTTAATTTGTTGCCTTTCTCATGATTTTTTAACTATTTTAAACCATAGAAGTTTTCCTCTTTCTTTGCTCTTCTTAAATGAAGGAAAGTATTTTTCTAGTTACTCTTTATAAAGATATGGCTTCATAAGATAGTCAAACACTTACTTCCTTATTGTGTCTGTCTGCTATTTTAATCTCTTTTTATTTTATCCTCTTATCACGGAAGTAGACATCAGAAGAAAAGAGACAAGCAACATGATAAAGTGGAATGAAATATATATTTTAAACATTCTGCCTTTACCTCTTTAAAAGCACCTAGAAGACCCAGGTAATCTTGTACAGAAAATATGCAAAAACGTCCAACATTACAACAGAACATAAATCCTCATTCCTCTGTTATTCTCAACCTTTTGCATTCTCCATACCATTGTTATTCTAGCACCTTTTCAGTATTTCTTATCTGTTGGTGTTTTGGACCCAGTTACCTTCTTTTACACAGAGCTTTGATACTTGCCTTCTGATCCCCTAAAAACAGACTGAAGTTAAAAGGCACTTCTGCCCAATAAACACTAACCTGGACAAATTACCATTTGTGCTTCCCATCTGTAAACTTATGAGACAAGTCTGAGATCAGGAGACCTGGTTTTGATAACAGACTGTATTATTACTTCTTCATGTAATTCTACCAGTTCTCTTAAATACAGTTTTCTTCTTCTTATAATGAGGAGGTTTACTTAGATTATTTCTTTAGCCTTAAATCTACCCTTGCTTTGAATAATTCTCTTTATATCTCTTTCTCTATCTTCATGTTTAAGAAGTTCCTGAAAGAGACTTCAACCCATAGCAGTGTGTGCTCTACTAGAGGCATGGACTTCACGTCTTCAGAACTCACTCCCTCACAAAGCAATTGAGCTTTCACTTTGACCTCACTTCCACTTTTCCTCCCTCCTCCCTTCCTGCCTCTAAAATACCCTTTCCATTAGATATTATTTGAGAACTCTGTCCTATTAGATATTTTACCAGTTGGTTCTAACTCAGATACATAGATCTTGCAGTTTAACAGGCTTAGATTATAACACTAACCAGCTATATTAGGACATAATTTTTAGAATATTTTTAAACAAAAGAATAAAGACATGGATTCAAACAAACAAAAAGCATTCATTCATTGCATTTTATGTTGCCAGATACATTTCTACAAATGAAGGCTGTATTTCTAGAGATACTTTTTTTCTGCTTAGTGATCATTTCTTAGAGTAAGGTTTGTACTCAGTGACTATTTACTAGGGTAAGGTTAGTACTCAGTGATCATTTATTAGAATAATATTACTACATGGATTTAGATGCAATTCTACACCAGCTCGCAGCCTATCAGCACACTCTTTGTGGTACATCAGAAGTATGAGCAAGAAATGTCATCTCAATACTTCAAGGGGTTTTTCTTTAATAAAAAGGGCAATGGGGATCAAAGCAATCCACTGAATTTGCATGTTTTTCCCTCACATTGCTGAAAACATCTTTTCAAACCAGCTTCAAACTGGAGCAATTAGGTGGGTAATTGCCCTAGTGTGAACTTAGCCTTAAAAGCTTATTCTATGAAACTAGAGTAATTAGACTTACTTCTTTAGTCTTTTTTTCTTTACCTCATTGTTTTCATGCATTAGGCTGATGTTGCTGTGCTTGGGTTCACTTCAATGCAAAGGAATGGAGGCTGGGGATGGGGGAATAGAAAGGCTTAAATGGATAGAAAACCCAGCAAACAAAACTGAAACCCAGTTTGTGACAGTAATCATGAAAAACGTTTGCATTCTAATAGGGCTTGTTAAACAGCATTCTAATTAATCTGAAATTTGCAACTTCCCTACTTGTCCTTATCCTTTGTAATTACTAGTTTATGTACCTAAAATAGATATAGAAAATACCTCATGTTTTACCAGATTATTTAGTCAAATTAATCTTAGTTGCTAACAGGATAACAGTTTCAGTTGTTTTTTTCTTCACTTTATCATGTTACAATCATCCAAAGGGAACATACCAGGTCAAGTGTTAACAATATGTGCATTGCAAAAATAAAAGTTAAGATTTGCCATCTGTTCAAAAATGATACCATTACATTAGATGTTTTCCAAGAAAATTCCCTTTAACCCGAATAACTTTTGATTTTTGTTTCAATTTTTAACAACTATAGATAACATTTTTGTGAAGCAAAAGTATAATATACAATTAAACCATCAAAATTAAAATGCTATAAGGGGCTACAGTGTACCTTTATCAATATTTAAAGTAGATAAATTAAAATGTAATTTCTTGTGTTCCATGTGTTCCATGGATGTAAATTTAAAGCTGGGGGTGGCATGTGCAATGTGATACTCATTAAACCTTTACTTAGTTTGTTAAATTGTTAAGATTAAAAACTGAAATATTGTTTTCATGTTTACATTCAAAGCGTTGATCAGAAGTTGCTGACAGGGCCCTGCTGCTCACATTCTTACCCCATAGCCCTGCACCCTGCTCCATATTCTAGGTGATATGTAGTGACTTCTGGAGACTTTGTGAATTGCCTCCCCAAATATCTGATGTTCATACATATATAACTGGTCATGTACATATGAGGTCAAACAATTAAGTTTGCAAACTCATCCTAGAAAAAGTGCTGCATACCTCACTGCTGACTATCATTATGGTCACCTTCGAAGCACTCCCCTTGGGAAGCTGTGCACCAATGCCAGAGCCTAGTCCACCCTTCAAAGCACTTTTGCAACTCTTTTTTCTGGAATGGCTGCCAGAGCTGTCGTCGTGCCCAAAATCTGGCAGTTAAGTTCATGAACTTGCCACTGTGCACTTACGTTGGCTTCACAGTACAGCATGACACCTTACTGGGTTGTTTGTACAGTGCTGCCAATGTAAGTGCACAGTGGCAAGTTCATGAACTTAATTGTCAGATTTGAGGGATGATGACAACTCTGATGACCATTACAGAAAGAATTCCAAAATTAATTTAAAGGGTAGACTGGGCACTGGCGTCGGCATACAAGGGGAGTACTTCAAAGGTGGCCATAGTGATATTCAGCAATGAGGTATGTAGCACTTTTTCTAAGAAGAGTTTGCAAAATGTCCACTTCATATAATTGGATCCACTCTCTCTGCTCAGGTCTACATGTTGATCTTTGGTTAGTCCACTTATTTTGCAGTATGTTTTTGTTGTTCACCTACATGAAATGTCTCCTGAACAACAGAATAATGATGTGTAGTTCATTTCAGTTTCCATCCCTTCAAGAAATGACCGTGACATCCACATAAAATGCTAAACAAATGTGACATTTAACCCCTATTTTCAGAGGTGTCTTCTTAGTTGCTTAGAAATTGGAAGGGAAAGGTTTGAGAGGAGACCATACTCAAGTTTGGATTACTAATTAGAGCGGCAGGGAAGACTTCAGTTCTTTTTCTTTCTTCTCTGTGTCTTTAGCTGAACCACAGCTGTACTGTTGGGAGAGGACACTCCTACTCCTGAGTAAACATGTTAGCTTTTCACTGGATGAATATAAATGATTTCCACAACCAAATTTTCCTATAATAAAAAGAGCTATGAGGTAGATACATACTAAATTTTAGCCACTTTTTAAAATGTTAATGAACAGCGAAGAGTTTGAACTGTTTACATGTTTATTGATCCCCTGTGCTCTTTCTACACGCTTGATAGATGCCTGGGAAAGAGAAAGAGTTTGGGCTATGAGTCAGAAACTTGCTTCAGCCACTTATTGAGCAAGTTTAAATCTCATTTTCCTTACCTATATAATGTAGTCTATAATACCTGTTTTCTAAGATTGCAGAGTTAAATGAGATGTTATACAAAGCTCATGAACAATGCTCGTTATATAACAGTCTTGAAGGGTGGTAATTAAATGTATCATTCCCCATGTGCTAGGACCAATTGCCTTGCTGTGAAATAGCTGAAGGCAGGGACACAGAACTGCATAGAATCTCAGGCCCTTCACCGTGCCTGAGGTACAAAAAGAATGCATTCATTTTTCTGAAAAAAGACATAAATGGATAAGAAAATGATGGCATAAATAAGTGCTTAGAATGCAAAAGCATGTAGAAATAGTACAGTAGGTAAAAAATTATGTAAACAGTTTACACTTTTAATGTACATTAGCTATTTGATGTATGATGAAAGAGCTACTCTCATACGGAGGTAGAGTAGGATGTGAAGGTTCTTGGAAAACGGCACAAGAAGTCTGACTCTACCACTAACTAGCTGAAAAAACCTAAAACAAACCTAAGTCTATCTAAGATTTAAATTCCTCATCTATAAAATGAGGACTTTGCATAAAATTATATCTAGCATGCCACCTACCCTTCCCTTCTAGAGTTTACAGAGTGCATCACTTTGAAGGGTGCAAAAGTTTATGGTAAGAAAGTACATCAGGAACTCCAGGGAAATTAGTCCTAATTCTCCTCACTCCTACTCTTGGATTTGTAGTCTCAACCTCTTTCATGAACAGATTTCAGCAAACAGATTCATAAGATAAATAAACAAACATGTAGGAGAGAGGGACACTTTGCATATGCATTTAGTTGTAGAAAAAAATTGGAAAAAATATAGTAGAATATGTTTAATTAGCACAGAGTCTGAAAAAAATAAATGTGTTAATTAATCACTCATCTTGATTATCAAAAGGTCATATCCATATATACAACAATATATGAGTATAAACCAGAAATTAGAAAGAGATATTTTGCCACCTAACTCCTCTTCTGAAAAACTATCCCAAGTTTCTAATATAATTTGCAGTATACTATGTATATATCTTGAGATGTAAGTGTCCCAGTGTTCTTTTCTTATTAGAAGACTAAGGATTATTCTGATATTGTAGTGTTTTCAGCTTTAAAAAAAAATTGACTGCATTTCATTTCTGTCTTTCAGCATCTAATTGCTCAATTACTCTTTTCCAAAATATGCACTCCTTGCTTTTATTATTGCTGTATTGCTCATGTGGCAATGTTACTGAGGAATCAGAGCTTCAAGGACCTTAACTTTCTCATTTGAAGTAGGATAACCTAATTTAGCAGCTAGAGTAGAACAGGAAAGCAGCATGATGCCAAGAAAAGGTTACACAGTGGGAATTTCGTACTGGCATATACCAATTCACACCTGTTTTAGGCCTACAGACAACATTAGAGGTGCTATTTAAGTGGACTCTGTGTACAATTTAACCAGCATGTTGAGTCAGTGAAATGAACTACACTGATTCTTTTCTTTGGCAATTATTCCAATTATGTGAATGCACCATTTATTAGGGTGCTGATTCAGTGGGCTTAGTAGCAGGCACCAAGGAAAGACCATGAAGAAATCTATGAAAGTGATAGTCACACTTTCTAAGGTTTCTCTTACACTCACTATTGTCTTATGTTATACAGTGAGCAGCATAGAATATGCTACAGAAAAATACTGCAGAGACTGGGGTTAAGGAGATGATGAAATAGTCCATGTAAGTACATTGAGATTTCCAATGTCAACATGAGGAGGCATACTGTTCCTGGTATTGGATATTTAAATCTGTAAACTTATAGTTCTAGCAAGCTTTATCTTCGAGAAAAGGGTCAAATTTTCTCTAGACAACTAACAAATTTATTTGGGGAGTACACAAAGACACCCTACTAGAAATAAATTAGCATCATACGCTAATGATCTAACCAGAGAAAACACATTTGTTGCTACCCAATTTGAAATTCTAGATCATCAGACCCTTTGATTCTGTTTCATGTTAATATTAGTTTTAAATAATGCAAATTTTAATTTTCATTATGATATTTTAGAGGCCAAGTATATTCTACTGTATATCTGATTTCCCAGAATATTTCTATAGAAAATTGAAAATGTAAGAACACACTTTTTTGTAACTAAAGCAATACATTTTTAAAAACAAACTGAGAAAAAATAGTGATTCAAATACATAAAAATTGAACTGAATTGTGAAATATAAAATAGTGATAATATTTTCAAACAAGGAATTTAAATTTTTAGCATAATATTGATTCATAATAATGATTTTGACAATTAGCATATTTTAATTGCCTTTTCTACTGGACATGAGTTATATAATCTTCGGTAGGTTGGTTAAATTATTTAAAATTTAGTAAAAAAAATCGTATCAAAGAAACATATCTTTAAAAAGAAAATATCCCTTAGATCTACCCTCCAAATTTGACTCTAAAAAAGGAAATAAACAAAAAAAAGTTTGAAATATAAATAAGTGCATATTAAATAATGAATCACATTTATGTTAACCTTCAGTCCAGGTATGTTGAAGTAACTAGTCCAGGATCACGGAGATGCAAACTTAAGCAACCCTATGAAAAGGTGTTAAGTGTATTCCTTCTTCAAAATTATTTTTCTGTCAAGTGCCTGCCGTCATTTTCTAGAAATATTTTTAGGATCCAGTTGTTTTTCCTTTTCTGTCTAGAACTGTGAAGTTGCAATAGTTTTCCCTCTTCACCAGCTAACATGTTAACCTGCCACAATTTTATAGATGATGGCAAAAGACATCTGTCTCCTGGATCAGAGAGTGCAGCTTACTACTCAACATAACAGCAATAGCCAGGCTACCCTATTTCTGTGCTAATTTTCACAGGGCAACATGAATAGGGCCATACCTGCACTCTTGAATGAGATTCAAGAGAGGAACCCTATTTTCAGGGGACCAGAATCCTCGTACTGGACTATGAGCATGTCTGCCTGGTGCTTCAAAGGGAGACACTAACCATCTTTCTCAAGCCTGTAAGCCAAACCGTCCTTTGCTCTAGATAAAGATGCTGTTGTAATCTTCCATGACTGTTCACTATACAATTGTGTTTGAAAATATATTCCAGACAAAGGGTAGTCAGTGTCTTTGCTCGTAAGATACTCAGAAACATAAGAGACTCATAAAGGTTATTTTCTCAACATTCACTAATACAAAGGAAAGCAAATGACTCTCTTACAGGCATAATCTTTAATCTTCTCTAATTTGTAACTTAAATAATATACAATCTTCAGAATTCTCATTATCAATGCATTATTTATTGTATATCTTAGAATAAGTGCTCGTATAGAATGTATCAGAGCCTGATGTTTGACAATTGCCATCATGGGACACATGCAATATTTTTGAGTGGACTCTTTTGCATATAAAGTTGCCTAAATTTCTAGAGATTGAGTAATTTGTAACACATATGAGAATCCTTAAGTTTGATAGCATATTTAGATGTCAATAATTTCCTTCTTAACAAGAGTTGATTTAATGAGTTTTATCACATCTGCCCATCAGTTCCAATCACTAACCAATTAGGTAGCAAGCCCATGTACTAAAAGTAAAATTAAAAAAAAAGAACAACTTCGTTTCACTGACTATATTTTACTCTTTGCTTTTGTTGAATATGTTTTAGGTATTATAATTAGCCAAATAACCATCTTTTTTTGTTTGTTTGTTTTTGGGTAGTTCCCTAGCTGGGAATCAAACCCAGGCCACAGCATTGAGAGCGCTGAACCTTAGCCACTACACCACCAGGGATCCAATAACCATCCTCACCAGATTTTCCTCTATGGAAATAATTAGGGGCTACCATGAAAAGTGCAATAAACTAAAACAAAACAAAACAAACAAAACAAAAACAACCCCCCACCCCACAAACACAAACAAAGAAAATACCATGGATTTTAGTGAAAGAATGACCTGAATTTAATTATTTGATTCCTAGTTCTGACACTCACTTACATGACATTAAGTAATGTATTGTAATCTTTTTGAGATTAATTTTTCTCAATAATACTTATTCATGCTATAAAAAGATTTAATTAAATAATAGTTGCAAAGTGTATAACATGGTAGCTGACAGCTAAGATTCTCTTTTTTCTTTCTTTCTTTGTCTATGAGATGTTTTCCTAGCCATTTAGTTGATATATCATCTTCCTGTTTTCTAGCTAAATTTTATAAATATCCAGCCTTTTTGGTTTGATTTTTAACTTTCTGTAAAGCTATTTTATGTTACATTGGTAACTCACATATGTGGAAGCAATTTGCTCCTTGAAATCTTGCAATATTTTTTGTCACACAACAAATATGGGACTGCAAATAAATGTAATTGATGACCAGAGAAACTAAAGAAAAGGGAAAAAATGTTGGAACCACAAAATAAAAGTAATATTACATAGAAGAAACAAAGAAAACCAAAAAGTGATAACAGAAATGAAAAAAATGAGAGGAAAGAGGTATATCTCCTAAAAGGAACAGCGTACATAGAGTGTGTAAAGAGTATGCCATGAAATCACATCTTTACCCAAAATTATATTTGGATTCTCATCATTTCCTTAGTGACTTTGTAGGGGGTTTCAGTATTGAAAGGTAAAAAGTGAGGAAGAAATTAGAGGAGCTCCTAAAATCACTTTTGGGACTAAATAATTTCATGATTTTTTAAAATGTGCACAACCACTGGAATCTATAATACTTTGAGCATAATTTAAAACATAGTGAAAAGCAAAGGTTTACATTACGACTTTTACTTCTTAAGCAGCCATGGCACTATTATTGCTGGGAGCAGGGGCTTAATTAAGAATTTTGTCCGTGATCCCAACTTCTGCTACTTTGGTTCCATCTTCACCTTAAGAATAAAGCCATGATTTTCCTGGCTAATAAAACACAAAGACAGAGCTGGTAAAAGTATTAATGAAGGTTTACACCGGTGAGAGGTGATACCCACCGGGGAAACTTGGAATCAAGGACTTCCCATTGGTGTGTCCGTGACTTTGAGAACTACAGTGTAATCTGAGACTCTTCCAACTCAATTTTCTTTCCTTTCCTTTCCTGTTTCTTGTCAGAGGTTTCAGATCTGCATGGTGGTATAAATGTTTAACTAGTATATTACAGAGGGCTAGCTGCTCTAACAAATGGACCCTAGAGGGTATAATGGTGAAAACACAAGGACTAGTTTATATTTCATTCACATATGTGTATGAGTCCAAGATTATAGCAAGTCTGCTTAGGGGGAAAGTTCTGTGCAATTCTTCAGGGATCCAGATTGACTGAGGTCCTAACAACTTGGGCATGTGGTTTACAAGGTCATTTGGAATTTAAATTCATAGAATTTTATAGCGCATATAGAGAAGTGGTGAACATCAATTCCACCAATAAGAATTAGCAAGAATTCCGTCACGTAGCCACACTGAAGGAAAATGTAGTCAAGTTTGGTTCCCAGGAAGGGGAGGAAAGCATGGATTTTGTAAACACAGACCTAGGAAGCATAATGCTGTTGGAAAATTTAATTATGAACAGCTGGTAACATTTTAAGATATCTGTTACTATAGCCTTTGAGTAGGGTGACATGTTATCCTGAAATTTTCTTAGTCTCATCATCTATGGTACAAGACAAAACACCTTGTAGAGAAGAGGCAAAATGCATGACAAATTTCAGAGAGTTGAGAGAATTAGTATTTATTTCAGAAATTATCAATGTAATTAGAATCAAGAAAAACTATTTTGATGAAATCACCAGAACACAGACTATAGCAACTGGGAGATTATTATAGAATGGACAGGAATTATAGGCATGGGGTCATTATTTGTAAACCCCTCTCTCCGAAGAAATAGGTAATGACATACGCACTCTTACAAGCACGGTTAATGCTGCTACAACCGCCAGTTTAACCTCCAGCTCTCCGCTGGACTCCCTGTAAAGTTGGAGACTGCTGATGCTTCATGTAATGACTCTTTACTTTTTTTCAATTGTTTCCATTTCAGCAGTTACCATTTTTGTCTTGGCTCTCATAACTTCACACATGGGTTATTTCAACAGACTCCTAGCTGTTCTCCCTCAATTCAGTTTCATGCCAATCCATTCTTCATAGCGCTTACAAAATTAATCTTCCTGAAACACTGTTTCATTACATCTCTTTCCTGTTCCAGAACGATGTGGTTCCCAGTTTCTTACTGAATCAAACATAAGGCGCTCCACTTTTCTCCTTTTGAATCCTGCTTTCATCGCTCTAATGTATCTTTATAGACCCTTAACATAGTCATGTAATCTCTTATCTCTCCACGTGACGTGTTCACCTCCACATCTGTGCCTTTCACTCTTTCATTCTCTCTATAGTGCCCCCCCTTTTTTAGACCATGTCTCATATTTTACTCAGAGTAATCACATATCCATCTTTCCCAATTTTTTTATTTACTTCCCATTTGGCACCTCCTAGCAGATGCTTATTCATAATTTACACTTAAATTTCACTAATAGTTTCATATTTACAAATCGAGCATCATTTCATAGGAGGAGGAGGTTTTATATATAAATATAGATATAGATGCCTATGATTCTCATGAATAATAATGTGTTCTAATTCTCTTGGGTGTCTTCAGAGTTCATAACATGATGCACTGTGTGCAGAAAATATATGACCAGTGTAATGCTTTATTTACATAGGAAAATTTTAGTTTATTTTTATTCCACCTTTATGAAAGAAGACTAGGCTTATGAAGATGTATGTAATATGGTAAGAGAGCATAAATTATATGTACCTGAGAAAAATAGAGTCAAGATATAAGTTCTGGGGAAAAAAATGTACTTCTGAAGTTTTATAAACTTGATCAGAGGAGAACCAAAATGTGGTTTCAGTCTTCCTGGTAGTCAAAAAGTAGAGGGAATCCTGCAAAGAAGCAAACTGTATTCTCAGGAGTAGCATATCTAACTAGTATTCCTTATACTAGAACCAGCCATATTCATAAGTATATAACTATTCTTACACCAAAACATTTGGGCCATTTCTACTCTCCAACTTTTGAACCATGGAAAAAGAGCTGACTGGAACAGAATAATATTTTAAAAATTGGAAAATGTATTGGAACAGAATTCCCTAATCTTCCAAGCATTCATATGGGAAGCAAGGTGACCAACTGCTTGCAATCAAAGTAAACAAAATAGTCTAACATTGAGTTGACTCTAAGGAAGAGTGATCCAATGACCAATTATTTCAGGGGACTTCAAGGACAACAAGGAGAGCCAGATGCACAAGTTCCAAACTAGTGACTCAGAGTTCAAGAGAGCAATAGAACAAGTGAGTACACAACTGAGAAAAATAGTGTTGCCAGAACGTATTGCAGTTATATTTTTTAATATGTAGCAAACATACTTACTGTTACGTATCTGACCATTTGGAAGTTTGGTGTGTTTGCTTATATTTGTGTTTCCGCTGGACTTGCTCATGGTGCTGTGTTATCTTATATATGTTCCAACTTCTGAATGAAAGCTGTGATCTGTGGAACGTCATGATGTGAGATTTTGAGGGTGTCTGACTGAAAGGTGAGTTTCTCCCATGAAGATCTGCATTTGCTTCTGCTAGGTCCTGGTAGCCCTACCATTTCTAAAACAAGACCAATAAAGCTTAAGGAATTTTTGGAATCTCAAAAGACCAAACTGCTTTAGAATTTCCTGTGAGGGTTGGTGTGAAGTGAAGCCTTCTGAGGAGATTTTTCTCTCCTCCAGTAGGTTCCAAAGTCAGAACAAGAACATTTCCTTGTATTCTTCTGTGAGTAAAATTCATCCTCTGGTTTCTTGTCATGCCACTGCAGTTCCAGTGTTCTGGGACAGTACCAGTGTTAAGGGAAGTCTCCAGCCTTTGTCCTGGAAGCTGCATGCCACTGGATTCTGACCCTTATCTTTAAGGCAAAACTGGCTTTAGTACTGACTTCTCTCTTTGTATTCCTGCTTTCCATTCAATTTTGTTTTTGTTGTTGTTCTTCTTCACTAGCTCAATGATTTTTTCATAATATTATTTCTTCAGAATATGCATTATGTATTGTTGTTTTATAAAGGACTGTAATTCAGAATCCCATGGACTTCTTCTCAAGCCCTTTATTTTTCTCTAAAGACTATTGTTAGATTTACTATGCAGATACTGGTCATATAATAAATTACTTGTCTATATAATTCAAATTAGGTTTTGTAGTACAGACTTCAAAATTCTGACTCATGTATTAGACACTAACATAAATAATGGGTGTGGAATTATTCACTTCTAGCTTATTCATTACAGGATATATTTCAAGCAACTAGGGTTTAATCTTGACTGCACTATTTGTTACATTTCCAAAGTTAAGAGAAGAGTGCTCTATAAGTCGTCCATATTCTCAGCAAAGTGCTATGGTTTTAATAAGGGCAATTTCATCATTAAATATAATATTGACATGAAATGGCAGAGTAGTCTTTGTAACTTGCTTCTGTGATAAAAACAGACACATACTCTGGAACTGTCCATCTGTCACCTCCATGGATAAATTAAATTTTGATTTTTAATTATCTCAATAGTCGTCATTAACAATTATTTTGGACTAAAAGAATGTAACTTTTTTTCAAATTTAGAGATTTTTTACTGAACTTCAGAGTAAATCACTTTTAGTCTCGTGAACATATCGGATATATCTGCATATAAGAAGAGAATATCAAAATATTTATAGTATTTTGTGTTTTGTGTATCTTTTGCATACTTAAATGCCCTAAGACACACAGAAATACAAAAGTTAGGAACTACATACTACGGTTTTTTCTTGCACGTTCTTTCTACCTTTCTGGATCATCAGAATGAAGGGTAATAAAGCTGGTGGGTCAGTGTAGACAGCTATTATCCCATTCATTACCACCAAATACGATATGGACTGCCATAGGACCATATTCTTTTTAATATTTTATGCTCATTTTCATACTTGTGGGTACAATTCCTTTTCTAGGAACCTGAATTATTATTTTTGTTATAATTCCGTATCTATACTGAATATTCTTTTCTGTGAAAAGTTGATTATTAAGATCTCTCTCTTTTTTTTCTCTTTTGGCTATGGCTGCATGCCTGCACAGACAACATTAAATATTGAATGACAGTTTTAAAAAATAAATGGAAATATAATGTATTGACCAATGTCAAGCTAAGCCATGAGCAGTTTCTTCTTCCCATTGATCTGAGAGATTTAACATTTGGATTATGATATAGTCCTTGACTTTTGACTCTAAGCTCACAGAGCAAATTCATCCTTTATTTGTGGGGCATTTAAACTGGAGTTTGACCCACTTCAATGCCGGCCACCAGGAGGCAGATAGAATAGTTCTTATGTTAACCAAAAAAATTAGAGCTATATTATTTAATCATACTCATGTGTCAACACCAGAAAGCTACCTGTGTTAAAATCGTGGAATGTTATTTAGTTTTGCTTTGGTTTTTGTGTGTGGACATGAATAAAACCAGATATTTGGAACACTGGTGCCATCTGCACATTTCATGTTGCCACTTCATGTACAAGTTCAAGTTTTAAAATGCGCTTTTTTTTCTTGATTAGATGATTGAGTTAAAGCAAAACCAAACATGGGCATGTCTAGGTTGACTACTGGGTAAACCAGACCCATTAAGAGTGAATACACGGGGAGAAGTTCGAAAGCTTTGCTGAGGGAAAGAGAAAGTTGACAAATGTTCTGTAAATTAGTTTCCCATTTTTAGTAACAGCCAGTTTTCTCAAACATAAAAATCATTTCCAAGAGGCAACTTTATTGCTTTTCCTTACAATTAGAGAAAAGGAGGCAGTGGTGTTCAAATGACGCCTGACAGCCTGGGTAACAAGCACCAACCATCTGTGCTATAGCAGCACTGTTTGTATTTTTAATGTTTACACGCACAGCAATGATAATTAAAAATAACTATAATTAAAAATGATTACAACAAATTACTTTTCCCTCAACATTAATATGTGTCTGTAGCTTTAAGTTACTTACTAAAGTAACCTTTATGGAGTCTAACAAGAAAACAGTACAATTCCTGCCTAGTTCCTGAAAGTTTATACATATGGGGGCGGGGAGATTTCCCCAATCATAAAACCATTTGGCTTAAAGTACTTCACACACAATTGATAGGATAGAAATTATTTTTGTATCAATAATACAAGGTACATTTTTTTTTTCTCTGAAGGAAAGATTAAATGTAGTTTCTTTCCTTAAAAATATAAAGTAACATTAGGGGAGGGATGAAGAAAGCAAACTTTTAATGTAGGACTATATACAGTCCTACATTAAAACAATTTCTTTAAAATGTCATATGAAATTTGGAGACACCATTCCCATCAGAAACAGTATTCTTCTCTGCCGTGTCAAGAATCTTGGCATCTTTTAGTATCCTTAATTTACCTTCTCTAGAGAAGATGCTGGTTACTAACAGAAGTTGAATAGTTTTTCCAAGGAAAGAGTAGGGAAATCGACATAATCTTTGTGGAAGGGATTGCAATTTATCCAGAAAATAGAGGTGGGTGTGATCCTTGGAACTAGACTGCCTGGATTCTAATTCCACTTCCTGTGTTTCCTAAGGGTGGGTTAATGTCACTTGTACCTCAGTTTCCTCACCTGTACCCTGTGAATTATTAAAGCTTATCTTAAACTGTAGTGCTCTGGATTGAGTTAATACACATAAATGCTTGAAACAACACATGAACATAGTAAATTTAATAATAAAAAATACTAATAGCTTTATTCATAGTGTAGCTGGTCATCTGAGAGGCTTCTGACTATGTCTTTAAGGTTATAAACCCTTATAATGTTGGCATTCGCTAAATTCCCTCCATCTTACTTACATTTGATAAAGGAAACGATAGCTATAGTCTACTTTAAATACAGAGAACAGGGTATCCAGGCCTATTGGATTCTGTTTTGAAGATTTCTAGGGGAGCCTGACATCTCTCTGATGTCAATGTATGATTAAATAAAATAGCTCCAACAACATTCTTAGTGGGATATTTAAGCATATATTTTTAAAAATTTTTCCAGCTTTATTGAGGCAAGATTGACAAATAAAAATTTATATATTTAAGGTGTTCATCAAAGGTGATGTTTGGATGTATGTATACATTGTGAAATGATTACCACAATTAAGCTAATTACATATCCATCACCTCACATAGGTACTATTTTGTGTGTGTGTGTGTGTGTGTGTGTGTGTGTGAAGAACACAAGATCTTCTCTGAGCAAATTTCAAGTACACAATACATTATTATTAGCTACAGTCATCATGATGTAATTAGGTCCCCAAATTTAACTTATAACTGAAAGTTTATACCCTTTGACTAACATCTTCTTATATCCCCCACTCTACCACCAACCCCTGGTATTACCATTCTACTCCATTTATGAGTTTAACTTTATTAGATTCCACCTATTATTGAGGTCATATAGTATGTCTTTCTGTGATTGGCTATTTCGCTTAGTACAATGTCTTCCAGGTTCATCAGTGTTGTCCCAAATGGTAGAATTTTCCTTTTCTTCACACCCTGTCAACATTTGTTCTTTTCTTTCTTTAATAGTGGCCATTTTAGTAGTCTGTAGCTTTAAGTTACTTACTAAAGTAAACTTTATGGAATCTAACAAGAAAACAAGCTTTTTAGTTTGATGCAATCCATTTGTCTCTTCTTATTTTTGTTTTCTGTGTTCTTGGGGTCATATCCGAAAAAAATCATTGCCCACACCAATGTAAAAAAGCTGTCTTCCTATGTTTCCTTCTAATAGTTTTACAGTTTCAGATCTTAACTTTAATTCTAATCTATTTTGAATTGATTTTTATACACTATGTGAGATAAGAGTCCTATATCATTTTTATTTATGTAGATATCCAGTTTTTGCAACACTTGTTGAAAACATATCCTTTCCCCATTATATATTCTTGGCATCTTTGTCAAATATCAGTTGATTGTAAATGTGTGGGTTTATTTCTGGAATCATTATTGTTTCCATTGATCTAATTGTCTCTTTTTATGTCAGTACCATATTGTTTTGATTATTATAGCTTTGCAGCATTGAAGTGAGATGCTTCCAGTTTTGTTTTTCTTGCTCCAGATTGCTTTGGCACTTTGGGGACTTTTGAGTATTTTTTTATCCTGTGTCTGTAAAAAATGCCATTAGAGTTTTTACAGGAATTGCATTGGACCTGCAGATCCTTTTGTGTAGTATGGGCATTTTAACAATATTTATTTTTCCAACCCATGAGCACAGAATATCTCTTTATTTATTCACATTTTCTTCAATTTCTTTCATCAATATTTTATAGATTTCATCACAAAGCTTTTTCACCTGTTTAAATTTATTCCTAAGTATTTTTTTGTGCTGTTGTAAATTGGATTGTTTTCTTAATTTCTTTTTTGGCAATTTGTTGTTAGTGTATAAAAATGCAAGTAACTTTTGTATATTAAATTTGTGTTATGTAACATTCTTGCATGTGTTTGTTAGTTTAATAGTGTTTCTGGGTGGCGTTTTCAGGATTTTTTATGTGTAATCATGTGAGTTGCAAACAGATGCAATTTTACTTCTTTCTTTCTGATTTAGCTGCCTTTTATTTCTTTTACTTGCCTAATTGTTTTGACTAGGACTTCCAGTACTGTGTTGAATAGAAATGGCAAGAATGGACATCTTTGTCTTGTTCTTGGCTTAGAGGGAAGGCTTTCAGGTTTTTGCCATTGAGTATGATTTTAGCTATGGGTTTATCTTTTCAAAAAGCCATCACTTAGTTTCACTGATCTTTTCTATTGTTTCTGTAGTTTCTATTTTATTTATTTCTGCTCTGATACTAATTATTTCCTTCTGCAAACTTTGGTCTAGGTTTTTCTAGTTTCTTGAACTGTAAAGTTAAGTGTTATTACACACGTGTACACACACACACACAAATACAAGATCTTTCATGTTTCTTACTGTAGGCATTTGTTACTATAAATTTTCCTCTTATAACTGCTTTTGCTGTTTACTACAAGTTCTGTTGTATTGCATTTCCATTTTTGTTTGTCTTAAAACACTTTTGGATTTCCCATTTGATTTGGTCATTGACCTATTGATTGTTCAGAAGTATGCTTTTTAAATTTCTACATATTTATAAATTTTCCAGTTTGCCTTCTGTTATTGAGTTCTATTGTTATACCATTGTCATCAGAAGAGACACTTCAGATTATTTCAATTCTGTTAAATTTGCTAAGACTTGTCTGTAGCTTAACATATTATCCATCTTGGGGAATGTTCTATGTGTACTTGAGAGGAGTACGTATTCTGTTGGTGTAGGTTGGAATGTGCTATTATGTCTATTAGGTCCATTTGGTCTAAAGGGCAGTTAAGTCAAATGTTGCCTTAATTTATTTTTCTGTTTGAATGATGTGTCCATTTTTGAATGTGAGTATTGAAGTTTTTTCTTATTACATTTCTGTCTATTTCTCCCTTCAGTTTTTATTAATATTTGCTTTATATATTTAGGTGTTATGATGTTGGGTGCATATATGAGGACTTTCTAGAAATACCAAACCTTAAATGACTCTATTTTTCATACTATATGGTTGGATACTTTCCGGATAGCACTTGTATATTTACAGTTGTTTTATTTTCTTGATAATTGACTTCTTTATTTTTATATAATGAACTTTTTTATTCTATTACAGTCTTTGACTTTAAATCTACTTTTTCTGATGTAAATAGAGCATTACTGCTGTCTTAGTTTTTTATTTGTATGAAATATCTTTTAAAATTCCTTTATGTGTGTCCTTAAAGCTGAAGTCAGTCTCTTGCAGGAAACATGTAGTTGGGTTGTATTTTTTATTTATTCATTCACTCTATGTAGTTTTATTGGAAAAAGTAATCTATTGTACATAAATAAATATTTCTATATATGTACTTACTATTACCGTTTCCTTAATTGTTTTACTGGCTAATTTTTTTTGTTGTTTTGTTTCAATTTTTGTTTCTTTCTTCTTCCTGTCTTCCTTTGTTATCTTATTATTTTTATTTTAGTAAATGCTTTGATTTGTTTATCTTTTGTGTATTTGCTGTAGGTTTGTTTATTTTTGGTTTCCATGATGAATGCATATCTTATAGTTACAACATTCTATTTTAAGTTGATAACAAGTTACATACAAAAACTCTATAGTTATACTTCTTAATATTTGGTTTTTGATATTCCACTTTACATATTTTATATTGTGTACCTATTAGCAAAATATTATAGCTCTAGTTATTTTTATCTCTTTTTTGTATTGACCTTTATAGTAGAGTTAAAAGTGATTTGCATACAACCATTATCATATTAGACTATTCTGAATATGATTATATATTTATCTTTATCAATGAGTTTTATACTTTCTTATGTCTTTATGTTAGGCAGCATAAAGTCAGCATTAGAATTAGTGACCTTTCTTGAATTCTAAACTCTGATATCTGATTCTCCACTTCTGTGTTCTGCTCGCAGCTTCTCCTAAACACTGATCTGGACTAATTTCCTCAGTATTCTGGGTGCCAATCCCTTGAGTATTCTGGTTTGGTGAGAAAATTGAGCCTCTTGGGTTCCATCCTATATAGCTCTGTAAATCAGTTACTATGTTCTCACTTTCTCCTGTGGAAGAAATCATAGGCTGATGGGGTCTCTTTTGGCACTAAACTGTGTTTTCCTGGAAGAGGGGTGGCACAAGTAAAGTGGTACTGTTCTTACATTCTTCAAAGCATTTATTCTCGGAATTTTTGTTCCAGTGATGGGTTGAAATTTCTATGCTGTATTGCCAAACTCCCACAAAGGTGTTCTTGTCTATGGGTGGTTGTCAGGAGACTTAAACTCCTTCACATTTTAGAAAATATTATACTCTATTATAAAGATGAACCTAGATTAAGTTGCCTTTCTTCATTATATTAATAGATTACTTCTGCTCTCTGAAGTATTTCCTGGAGTTTCCAGAAAGAATCTCCCATATGATCAGATATCAGTACACTTCTATTTTATTCATACTGTCGTGCCTGACAATGTCCACCACATTCCTGCTGGGCCCGGGAGGGAAGTGCCTTTCTTCACTACTGTCCCACAGAACTCACGAAATACAATTTGCTACTGAAAGCAGGTCCAACCCTTCAGGATATAAAAATTGTGTTCAAATCATGCTTACACTTCAACCTAGAACCAAGGCATGATCTAGAAGCTGAGGAAAGATTCAAATAATAGCAACTCCATTTTTTTTCAGTTTCAATTCTTTACAACAGCTAAAGCTTTCTTATCTACCTGTTCTTCTTTTCTATGGATGGACTGTCTCCTGGGAGGCTAGACTGCTGTTCAGCCTCTTTTGCAAATAGGCTTCAGCCAGACTGCCTTCCTGTTTGCAAATCATGCCATATGTCTGAACCCCAATATTTTTCCAGAAGCTTTCTTAACCCCTGTAAATCAGTTTCCTTTAGATCAGACCCAACCATTTATGAAAAATGCCCTGGTATGCTACATAAATATAAAATCAGCTGAAAAAAAATTTAAACATATTTTAGTTACAGATACTCTGTCATTAGTACTTTTTGAAAATGCAGACTTAGCAACTTTACAAAAAGATTCCAGTTCAGATAAATTCAAGTAATCCTTGATACTCTAATTTTATTTTTATCTTCTATTAAACACTTCTTTCTCCTCTTTTCCTTATCTTTTTTCTATATTCACTTTTTCTCTCAAAACTGAATATTTCTATGGAAAAATACAGGAATATTATAATACTAATCCAGAAAGTTTTTCCTCAGAATTATGTCAATCAGAATAGTACTTGAGACTTCATTATTAACCAACTGTAGTGTCTGGTTTAAAAAAAAACAGATGTGCAGATAAACTATATTATATATCATATTACATTATATTATACTATACTATGTCTCCTTAAATTATAGAGTAAATGTACTAAATGTATTTTTATCAGATAACTTCTATATGTTCGTGCTTAACATCTTTCTAAGTTTCTTGGGTTTAATGCAAGCCCAGACACTTTCACATTTGCTATTACTGGTAAAATAATAGGACAAGCAAAGGCACAGTGAAATAGCATATTTAATATTTATTAGTGTACAGTGCTGTGAAGTTGTCTCCTACTTTCTCTAAGACACTGAGTTGGGAAGGAATGTTGGGAGGCACCTGCTGCGACTCATTCAAGGGTACCTAAAGGTGATGACTTCTATTTTAATGGAAAATATGAGGAAATAACAAGAATTACCATAAGAATGTGGACAATTTGTTGATGACAATTTCATTTTATGAGAAAATTAAAACGTTCAATTAAGAAGTTATACATATGTTCACAATACTTCTCCATAATAATTAAAATTACTTATTAAAATATTAATAATTTAATAAGATTAAAATGAAATCTGTAGCTTCAACGTACTAAATTATTTAATCCTTATATTACTGGGGAAGTATTATGATAAAAGGAAAGTTTCACGTATGACAGAAATAGAAAATAAACAAATAAAATTAGAAGACAATCATTGCCATGTTGTATCATATACATAAGACCGTACCAAATTCTTACTTATATTGTGAAATTCCTGTCCACAAAGGGTAAGACAAACCTAGGCAAAGCCAAGTTCTGAACCAAGAGTTGAATTAAGCTATGTTGTTTCTGAGAGTACTTCAAAATAGATAATGGCAATTGGGAAATCCAGGCTGAGGGGAGCCAAGGTCATTGTACCCAAAAAATAGAACGCTACATCAGGGCAAAGAGGCTTATGTTTTGTGGCAACATGAGTTGAGTCAACATGAAGGAGCAGTCACTGAAAAATGCAGTGTGAACAAACTTGAGATTCCAGGAACTCAGTGTTATTGATTCCTAACCTGCTGGCAGAGAAACTGGCTTTAAGGATCAACCTGATGCTGAAAAGCTATGGATGATTAGATACTACTCTCAAGGTACAATTAGTTGGCAGAACACGTTTTTTTAGTGAGAATTCATTTAACAGAGTATTTATTATGTAGCAATAACTATAGAATGAATTGAGTATACAATAGTGAATAAAACTTAGTCCTTATTTACACCTGGAAAGGAGAAATTCTGCTGCACTTGTTAAATGCTACAGTGGGAATTAGTAGAAGATACTATGACATCACAAGATTCATTGTTGTACTTGGTCTCAAATAGCCAAGGAAGACTTGGTGAAGAATGCCAAGATAGACCTAAAGTTGAAAAAAAAAAAAAGAGCTACATAATAGAAAAAGTCAGAATGAAGCATGTGCCAAAGCTCACAGTTTAGAATGCCTGGAGAATAAATTTAGAATAAAGCACTTGATTTTAGCCAAAAGGCCAAGAAGTGATGGGGAGCTAAAGCAAAAATGGAAACAGATGCTGGAATCTTGAGTCTCCTTTTCATACATTGGCATGGCAGTGGAGTTAAGTAATGCCGCTGAGTTCATCCAAGACAGTAGGTCCCTTCTATTAGCTTATTCTTACATGGATAAAGAGCAGCATTTTTCAGTAGTCACTGGTATATTACATAATTGAAATAAGGAAAACATATACACATGCACTTGCATAACCTCTTATAAACTTATTTTAAGTATACACAGGAAATGCTTTTTTTTGTAGTAAAGGAAGAAGCTCACCTTGGAAAATCAGGGATCATTTGTTCTGTTGATGTACATTGCACAGGGCTCAGCCAGGTTGCTTTGGCTCAATGGATCTATAAAATATCTGGAAGTTTGTCAAGGAGTTCATGTCCTAACAGTTATCATTATAAGACTTTGTTATCTTTAGTAGAAAGTGCAAATTTGAATTTAGTAAATATATTAAGCATAATACCTACTTATGGACACCTGTTTCAAATTTTTCCTCCAGAAAGTGATTGCAAGTCCATAATTAAACATTATAACAGGATGTTGACTCAGGATTGACAATAATATAAAACCAAAACCTAAATAAATGTACCATTTTTTCCCTCCTTGACCATATCACAAGTGGAATGTATTAACAAATCATGTTAAGAAACAAGAGCAACCTACAACCAAACGTTTTTATTTAAAAGAATTTGTGTTTAGTATGGAAAATGATTATATGGTAGAATGGAAAATACTTTTAGATTGGTGAATAAATAAAGTACAAAAATGTAAAAAAATCATATGACAGGAAAGGAAGTAAGATTTGAGAATAGAAGAAAGTAACTCAACTATGCATTTTTTTCTAAATATTTTTCCCTTATATTTCTCAGAAATTAAAAATACTATTTTTTTTGCATAGGAAATCTGTAAATATTAATGTTAGTTATCTGTGTAGTCTTTGTTTTAACATGCAAGCCTTGTAGAAATTGATGAATTTAATGTTATCTTTCATTGGGAAAAGTGATCTGTACAGAAACACAATAGTTGTTTCTAAGTAGTACAAATTATGACCTAACAGAGATATGTTTTCTCAATTTATGTCCTGTGACAAGAGATCTATGGACTAAAAAATACATCAGGATACACGGTAATATTTGCCTATCTTTCTAAATGTGTTTTTGCTTTCAAGAGTAGTTTAATTCTTTCTGGTGAAGAGTTTGCCACAGTGCTGACAAGAAGGTGAAGAGTCTTGTAGTATTCAGCCATAGAAATAAGTTTCCATTAAGTACCTACTCTTACATAAAGCTTAAAGGTAATTATGCTAAAAAAATCAATTTCCCCTTTGACCGTTTGATCATTTATTTATTTATTCTGGAAATAGGAGATGAAGGTGGTTTAACGCAAAGAGTGATGGAAGAACTTGGAATTCTAAAGCCAGTAAACTACATCATTAATATATGTATACAAATTTTATTTTTTGGTTTATTATAAATATGTTCCTTTATAGAGTAATGGAACTGATGGTTTAAATAAGCCATAGAAAAAATTATATAATAAGAGAAATGTTAAACTTCAAAGTATTCTCCCTGGGAATTCATACATTTATTCTAAATAATGCTGCGATTTTCAAACTGCATTTAGAATCACTCGAGATTTTTTTAAAATACTATTTTATCAGCAACAGAAGAAAATTTATCTTTTTATGTTATAATTAAATCACACATTTTAGAAACCAAATGCCATATTCTCTAGCTTTATCATTCTATCTTCATGTCCAATTCTAGCTACGAAATATTTTTCATTGTTACTAAGAAAGAAAAAATAAAAACATAGTCAAAAGATTAAGATTTCACTGTAGGGAGGATATCTTGATAAGTGAATAAATGCATGGAATATTAAGTGAATTCAAAAGTATATACTTTCAGTTTAGAAGATAATTTTAAGAGTTTTAAACTAATAAATCTTAGCATCAAAAGAAAAATTTTGCAACCTCTGGGCTTAGCCACCTAAGATGGGACTAAATTCATTTGGAAGAATAAGAGCTTTTACGCTTACTCAAAAAACATCAGATAGCTTTGTAGGCATGCTGTGTAAATAGAATAAAGGGCTATACACATAAAAATGAGTATAATGAGCATATCCTTTTACCAAAAAGAAGCAATTATACTGAGTAGCAAGTAATTATTTTAGTGAAAAATACAATTGCTTTTTCAATTTTATTCCATTTTAGAATCTGAGCTGAAAGAGATCTTAGAGACCATTTAGTCCAACCCATTCTTTAGTTCACAGGAGAGGAAAATGTGGCACAGAGAAACCAGGAGCTAGATGACTTGTCCAAGTTTACATAGTTATAAGTCTAATACTAGATTGATATTGATACAAGATTCTCTCCATTATATCATGGTGAAACTCTAATAGGATTCATTTTATATGAGACTTACATAATACAAGGCAATTTTTAAATATTAAATAATAGAATACAAATATGTTAATGTGTTTCTTGTGGACTTCAAAAAGATAAAGTACACTGTTAACTGGAGGATTTTTGCAGTGTTTTAGAAAATCTTTTTGTTTCTGTTGCATCTTCTCCGACTTATCCACACCTGCTTCAAAATTTTCTTCTAGAAAGCGATTGTAAGTCTATAATTGATCATTAAAACAAGATGTTTACTCAGGATTGATAAAAATATAGAACCAAAATCCAAATAAATCCACCAATTTTTTCTCCTTGACCCAATCACAAGTGGAACGTATTATGTTAACAAATCATGTTAAGAAACAAGAACCAACAACCAAAATATTTTGTTTAAAAGAATTTGTATTTAGTGTAAAAATTTTAATATGGTAAAATGTAAAATACTTCCAAAAATCAGCGAATAAAGGACAAAAATGTAAAAAATCATATGATGGGATTTTTACTTAAAATTATGAGTAGATACAATTTTTTAAAAAATAAACAGATTTTAATTCCTTTATAGTTTAACAAATTTTTAATGTTAACTTTCTATAGAACATGTTTATAGAAGACTTCTTTTGGAAAATAAAATATACTTAGTATTTGTATTCAATTGCTATTCTTTTGAATCTTAGATAATGGACTGAGTGTTCCATACTTTCTCCTTTGATCACAATCCTTAAATTTAAATTTTCAAAGGTCAAACCTTTGCAAAGGTACTTTGCAATACCTTTTCATGTTGGCTATATTGCTTTTCTACATAAATTGACCTTGAGGTATGGGGGGTGAGAGTTAGTGGGCGTACAGGAGAATCTCTTCATTGAAACCCAACCACTGTCTTCAAAAATATTCCTTCATACTCACAAAGAGATAATTAAAGGAAGTATGTAATCTGGAAAGGAAATTCTATTCAGATATAATAAAAATTTTAGAAAACTGCGTGAATATTCTCAAAAAATATGTGAAAACACCTGGTCTCTACCAAACAGAAGTAGGAAACCATAAGGCTGACACAAAGGCAGAGCAGCTAACACAGTAGACAGGACAGTTATGATTGTAGAACAAACAAAACAAGAGCAGAATAAAATCTACATTGAAGGCAAAAAGAAAATTTGGACTTTCAGATACAAGTAAGAATTATAAGATGAAAGTGGTGGAATGTCTGTGTGAGAATGTTCTAGATAGAGACAGCAGCTTGTGCAAAGGCCTTTTTTAAAAAAAAAAAAAGGTATGTCTTGATCAAGAATTAAAATTTATCTTCATTCTTAAGATGCAGACTGCTGAGAAGGAAGACCAGAGATAAGTAGAATCAGTTCTTGAAGGGTCTACTATGCATTTTTCAGTAATTTGCACTTTATCCTGAGGGCAATGTGGAGGAATTAGATTTATTTATCATTGGATTGATACAAGACTTGTATATTAGAAATATTACTCTGGAATCTAGATGCAATGTTGAAATAGTCTGTGCCTAGAGGCACGAAATTTAGCTAAAAAGCACTTGTTTTAACCCACAGGAGACAGGATGAACTAGGTTGGCTTGGTCAAGGTTAACGTTAATATGGTTGGGGTGAAGTGATTGGATTCAAGAGATATTAAAGAGAGAATCTAAAAAAAAGAAAGGTATTTGAATGTGGCAGAGGAGGGATGGGAATAAAGCAAGGATAATACCTAAGTTTTAAAATTAATCAAGAGGGTAAATGGCAGTGCCATTTAATGGGAAGGAAATGTAGGATAGAAGAAGCATGCTCTCTTGGAAAATATAGTGATATTCATCCTTTCATGTTGTGTTTGAGGTATATTTATGACCAGTTTATGTATGATTGCCAAATGACGATATCGAATAGCAGTTAAATAGATGGGTCTGGAGTTCAGGAAAAAATACCTGGGATAGAGATATATAAATATTGGAATTTGGTGGGGGGGTAGATAGGTAGCTAAATAGACAGATAGATAGATGTTAATAGAGAGACAGATGTTTTGGTGTGTGCATATAATGAAATATATTATTCATTGATAAAAAGGAATCAAGTACTGATATATGCTACAGTATAGATAAATCTCCAAAATATTATGCTCTTTGTCTTACAAAGAATTAGAGGACCATTTAGTGTAGTGTACCAGAAACCACAGAAGAGTGCGTTGTGAGAACAAAGGAAAATGCATGGCTATACGCGGGCTGTCTGGGAAGCATGCAGCCATGGAACCATTCTCATTATATTGACAATGGCTGGATTGTTTTCCGGACAGCCCTTGTATAAACTGGGGAACATACATACAATGAAATATTATTCAACCATGATTTGGATGAACCTCCAAATCATACCAAGTGAAGGAAGCCAGAGAGAAAAGGCCACACATACTTTATGATTGCCTTTGATATAGGACCGACCCAGAGTCATAAAACTATAGTGACAGACTGGTGGTTGTTGGGACCTGGAAAGCAGGTGGAAATGGGGAGAAACTGTTCAATGGGTAAGAAGTTTTGCTTTGGAGGGATAGTAATATTTTGGAACTGGACAGAGGTAGTGGTTTCAAACATTGTAAATAAACTAAGTGCCACTGAACTTTTCATTTTAAAATAGTTAATTTTATGTAATGTGAATTTTACCCCAATACAATTTTTTTCTTAAGGAAGGAAAGTAAATGATCAAAACAGAAGCTACTGATCAAGAAAGACGAAGACTGAAAAGTTTACATTTGTTTTAGAGAGAGCTGTTGGTGTTAACGGTGGGAAGCAGCCAGATTTTAGTGGGTTGAAGAGTGAGTAGGATGTTAAGAAGGGAAGATATTAAGTGCTGAAATTGTGAAGAAATTTGGCTGTGAAGGGGAGGTCAAAAGTCCATTTCCAGCTGGGGATGGATGTGCTATCCAGGGAAAACTAAGATGGGGCAACTTGAAGATGTTTAACTGCTCCCGGAAATGACGTAGTAGAAATGGAGAGGCTGGAGTTCATGTCACAGGAGAGACTGTGAACGAGGGCACACTGATAAGGGTAGTCGGAGTAGATTGCAAGATCTCCCACCCAAGCCCCTGTATTTTTAAAAATAGGACATGAGGGAGGTCATCCACTGAATGTGAGGATAAAGTAGAGATATAAGGGAGCGGAGGAGGCCTCAAAGAGTTTTGTGGTGATCAGGATAAAAGTTGACTTGAGACACCCGCGTCTTTAGCCCCCTGGGGTCCAAGAGCAGAGATTTATAGTGGCAAAATCTGGATTGCCTGCTTTCTCCTGAAGCTACCATCTTTTTGGATATGGGTGCAGAGAACATGGCTAATCCAACTGATCCCTTTGAGGTAACTTGTACCTTTGTGTGGAAGAGCAGACAATGGAAGTAGCCGGAGAACAATCATCCTTCTCTTGTCATAATTTTTGCTTAACTTTCTATAATGCAAAATCAACTGGCATTGCCACATTGTCTTACAGTTTACACTTTCATATGCATCATCTCATTTGATAGCCAATATAACAAAATGACTTTATTATTAAAATTTCCATTTGGTAGGTGAGAGAAGACAGATTAAGGAGAGCTGAAATGTGTTATAAGATTCCACAAAGGCTTTCTGACTATCAAGGCTGAGCTTCGGACCACTGCATGAAGCTTTCAGAACTATATTTGCTTAAATGACTAAAGGTGGAATTTATCAGAGTATAAACTGGAGAGACAAAGACAACTCTTCACCTCGGGAGGCTGCCTAGACTGCCCACAAATGAGAGAATGGAAGTTTCTATGAACTCTGACAAAAAACAAGGTTACATGCAATACATAAAATATATATTATATCTTAAAAGAAATCAATCCTTGGTTCATAGCTCAAAATAGCATTTTTGTTTTCTGGTGCAGCAGAGGATGCTGTGGTATTATATCAAGCAACATTTAGTGAGCAAAAGTAACAATGCAATATATTTACCAACAATAGTGCCAGGGCTTTTTAAGACACAGTATTGATTTACTTCTTTCAAAACCAAAGTGACAGCAAAAGGGGGGAAATCACATGATTCAGTGAAGGTATCTGAGGATTTAAAAGTGGCACACACAAATCTATTAGTTTTAAAGTGGGTCAAAAGACAAACCAGAAAACTAGACCAGTGAATCAGTGATTTCAACATCTATTAAAGGGAAAAACAGGATATTGTGTAAGGGAGAATGTAGGAGGGAAGAAGTCAGAAAACGAGTTGGAGTAAGAAGAGCTTTATGAATCTATAGCCAAAAGAGTAAGTATAGAGATTTTCTTTTACCTGCAGCAATGAATTATGTTTTTGGTGTTACATAGTGAGCAGACATGGTAATTTATTTGTTAGTGATTTTTAGAGTATTTTTCAAACTGTTCCAATAATTCACTTGTCATTGGAGAGTCATGTAAATAAAACAGGATCTTGTTTAGTCATTTCTTTCCCTGAGTAGCTCAGGGTGGCTCAGATAATGCACACACTGAGATAGAGAAGGGGCAAGGCTATATTTGCCTCGCTCCTGCTGTTTCCTAGAGACTCTGTCCTCATGTTGGAATTGCTGGGATAGTAAGCACCAAGCAGCAGGCAGTTTGTGTAGCTACGGTCAGAAGAGGTTTGTTTTGCTCAATTCACAGGTTACTTGCCAAGTTTCTATTCCTTTTCACATCAGGGAGAATGGGTGTAAGGAAAGAGAGATACCTGAATGGCTGAGTCAGTCCTGGAGATGGAGGGGTGACAGATAGTGAGCCTAGACCTATCTCACATGCAGCTCAACCTTCATTCAGTCACTAAAAGGAGGCTACTATGTTTGTTGCTCCACTGCCTTAACAACGCCACCACTCCAAGTAATAGATGACGAGGATAGTCTTGCAAAAATGGTATTTTTTTAATTAGGATGATGAAGTAAAAATAAAATTAGTTTGTTTACTAAACTGTACCTCTTTGTTTTTAAAAAAAGTGGTAAAATGCTAAAGATGGTAAATCTATTCAATAATTTATTTTGCTTTATCACATTTAAATAAATGTTTAATTATTTTCCTTATTGGTTCTTTAACAGAGTCTGTAATTAGAGTTTCACTGCCTTGTAGCGCTCAAATACCGTAATTTTCAAAGTGTGACAAAACTTGTTTGTGAAAATGTACTCTTCTTAACTTCATTGTAGACTTTCTAAATCAGTTCTAAAATGTTGGCACTGGAATGTGTTTAACAAGAACCTTGGGTGACTTTTAGAAATATTAAGTGTAATATCCATTATGGGAATGGCATATTTTACAACTCTATAGTGTACTGAATTTCTGCCATCTGAATACACGCATGTAGTCTATGGCCATACCACCCTGAACACGCCCCATCTCGTCTGAATACACCCATGTAACCAGCACTTTGATCGAAAAACAGAATTTTTGAGACCAGCACTTTTTGAGGCTGACCAGAATACCTCTTAACTATAGCCACAGAAATCTCTTGAGTACTGCTTCTTGTCACTGTCTCCACCACGGATAATCACTACCCTGATCTCTAAAAGCATAGATAAGCTTCATCTGTTTTAGTAATTTATATGAATTGAATCAAATAGGACTTGACATTGGGTTTGTAAAAACTGATCCATATTTTTGCCTGCATATTTTTCTCATTGTTGGATAGAATTATATTGTAAATATACCATGATTTATGTATTCATTCAACTTTTGATGGGCAGTTGGCTAGTTTTCAAGTATTTGAGGTTGTTTTGAATAGTGCCGCTATGAACTTTCTAGTGCATTCTTTTTGGAGTACATAAATTTGCATTTCTGTTGAGAACACCAAAGCACAAATTTCATCAAAGGAAAGTAAGGGAGACTTTATTCAAGGTTATTGCAATAAAGTAGAGGTTAGAATGCAGTCTAAACTCAACTCCACTGAAACAAGTCAGAAGAGTTATTAAAAGTTGGGGTAGGGGGAGTAGAGGCCATTTGTGCTTGCTAACTGGCCATACCCAATTCCCTATTTTCAGGACAGGATGCAGTTTTACAGCTTGCAGCTAGGCACCTACTGAAATTAGGCTTCTACCCTCCAACAGAAACTGAGAGGGAGAGGTGCTATTTTCCTTGCTGATTGTATTTCAAAGGGATAGCTCCCAGGAGCTTGAGAAAGACAGTCTTGGGTTGTAAACTGGCAAGAGGCTTTTCCAAAAAGTTTACATTTCAAAGGTGCAGAGAAAGAATTTATAATAGGTTTTCTAACGTAAACGTTCTAGGATAGGAAGGTTCAGTCTAAGAGTGAAAAAAAAATTCCTGTTTAACATTTGGACAAAGCTCAGGAAAATGTTAAGGTCATCTTGGTTAGTAATACATCTAAGAGTAAAATTGGAGGATCATCGGATATGCAAAAATTCATGTGTAGCAGGTACTTCTGTAATGTTTCCCAAAGTTGTACTAATTTATACTCTCTTCAACAGTGTAGGAAACTTATTACTCCACATCTTCGCCAGACTTTGGAATCTTATCTCTTTTTCATTTTAGCCATTCTGTAGGGTATAGTGATATTTCACTGTATCCACACATTCCTATTTTACTAAGTAATTTTTAGCAGCTAGAACTTTGGATTTTTGTCTAAGGCCTTTTCATCACATCCTGACACATTTGTATGGGTTTTCTCCTTAGATAAATTAATATAGTGATATCAATAGAACATCTAACACATACTGAACCATCCTTGCATTCCTAAATTGTGTATATAAAAATTTGTTGAATTATGTTTGGTGACATACTCTCATATAATTGAATATTATTCCACCAATATTTATGAGTGAGATGAGTCCGTAGATATCCTTCTCAGGTTTAAGTACTGATACTAAAATTTATATGTAAATATTTACAAATTTGCATGTCACTCATGAAAAGCTGATAGGTTAATTATCTCTAAGTTGTTCCAATTTCAGTATATTTCTGAAGTAAATGTATGTCCACTAAGTTCTTAAATTCAGGGAGTCAGTTGTTCAGTTTGCTATTTTATGGTTTTGACTACTTTTAAAATTATGGTTATTACTATAGTTTATTTGCTTCTTTTATATCTTCATCCTTTTATTGTCAATTCACTTCTGCATATATAGCACCGTGAAGACTTTCTGGCTTACAGTAGACATTCAATAAGTTTTAATTAAAGAAATGGAGAGGTGAATCAATTTATGATATTTAATATATTCCTTTTAAGGGGGGGTTATTTTTTAGAGGTTTGTAAATATTTTTTGTGAGCTTGGCAGAAGTTCTGTGGAACTTTACTATAATTTTAATGGAAAAATATTTGCTTCTCTCGGGGACCTAGGGTTTTCAATATCCTCACACAGTGTTATGTTAATTTCCTAGAATGTGTCTGTTAGCATGTAAATAATATATATTTAGACTGAATACAAGAGCATGTGATAGACCTAGATACTCACTTTCTATGATGAGTTTTACTTTTTCATTATCCTAGATATGTAACAATTTTTTTTAACACTTCTCCAGGTTGGTAGACAGATACTTGTATTTTTCTTGTCTACCTTTTAATGGCTAGGTCAGTACTTCAAGGTTCTGAGCATTACCCAGGTGACTTTCTTCAAGCTTTCCAATTTTTAGGGATGAAAGGATACATCTTTCTATACCATGATGTTAGACTTTAGGCCTCAAGAGTTAATGAAATACTCATAAGCCACAACTGAATCACTTTGAGGTTGTTGATGTGGTTTTGAGTTTTCTCTCTGTTCATGGTATCTAAAGAGTCCCTTTCTTTATTTTTATGCTTGACTCATATTTCACAACTTTCTCAATTATGTTTTTTTCAGTATTTCTCTATGTAAGGGTATTCATCAGCTTGGTCTTTCATATCTCTGGTAAATTATTTCCAGGTGATTCTCATGTTTGCTTAAAATTTACAACCATTGATAGGGCAAATTAATGGTTTAATAAAGTCAGTTTTGTTTTATTTATAACATAGTGACATGACGTATGCCATCTCTTTGAGTTTCTATATGTTCCTAAATGCCAAAAATTTTTATCATATTGTTGTCTCACATCAACAGAATAGGTTTACAAATAGAAGACATAAATCATTAAAATAAATGAGATGTGGCCAGAAAGGTATGAGAAAACCTAGTGAGAAATATTTTCAAAACTCTAAAGAGGCTATAACCTAGCAACAACTCAGGTTTTATAAGGACCAAAAATTGTTTACTGCATGTGAAATATGAAGATTATTTATTGGCTTTAGCAATAGTTACAGTTCTGAAACCAAAGATCCAGACTTGTTTAGGTTAGAAAGTGAAAGAGGACTAAATGAGCAAAGGCAACGAGTGAGAATTACACTTTAAAAATTCTTGGCCCTGAATGAAAGAAAAACAGTGACCAGGTTGCTAGAATAAGTCATTGAGATGAAACGAGATGCCTTTATTTTTATTATGGGAGGCACAAGATTATGTTTATAATTCTAATACAAGACTGTGATTATAGTTATGTTTACAATTATAAAGTATTATTCATTAAGAAGAGAGATGGAATCATTTATGGAGTTGCCTGAGAAGGCAGTAGAAATTTGAATAACCTTTAAATTGCACAAGAATTAAGGTTTATAAATAACACGATTTGGATGGTGACCTAACTGTGACAAAACCTGTTCTTTGCTTACCCTCCAAAAATTCTTTCTCTACTTACATATTTTAAAAAATCTTCATTTTTTTTAGAGAGACAGTATGCTTTACGCTAGGGTGTTAGTCTAGCCATTATAGATTAGCTATAGGAATATCTCCTTTTCCAGATATTTATTTTCCTAAATTTTCTTGCAGTTCTGGTCAAGGAGGTAAGCAACTATGTCTTCTTGGGAGTGTCTATGTAAGCTTTCCCTTTATTGATGAAGAAATTTAACTAAAAGATCCTTTTGCTACCACCCAGATTCCTGACATTACATGTTTTATAATCCATGGAAACTCTAAACTCTTTAAAAATTATGTCAAAAATTCCCAGGTTGCACCTTCACATACTCATTTTGGTTAAGTAATAAAATTACAGCAAAATTAATAATTAGTAACTCTCATTAAGGAAGATACTATAATTGTTTTGCTTCATATTAGCTAATTTCCCATTTCTTACATGAATGAGATTCAATAAATGTTAATGAAATAAAGCAACTGATTGCAACACATTGTTGGGAAAATAAGAAAGTAGTCCAGCCCAAGTTGCTATGGAAACAACCTGTGCTTAAAACAGCTTGGCTCCTTTAGGACATAGGAGTCCAATCAAGAACATGACCTTGTATGAATACCAAGCACAGATTAAAGACAGGAGAGAGATGTCTGCATTCCCTAATGGAACCTGGCTAATTTTTGTGGGGGGGAACAAACATCCCCTGAGATCCAAGTCCCACAGTTCTCGCATGCGGAGAGGGGACTATTGCTTCCCAATAGAGATAAAAGCAGGAGAGCCTGAGAAGCTCATCTGAAGTCTCATCCATGTGGGGTGGATGTACCACCCAGGATTTTCCAACTGGGATTCTGGTGGGCTCCTTTGGGACTCCCCAGATCATGGGACCAGATGTAGGTGTTTCCCTGGTTTGGCAATGTATATACATTTACTATCTACTCTCCTTCCTTAGTTTTCTCCTTTCACCTCAATAAAATTCCGGACTGCCATTGAGAAGCTGCATTGATCCCTTCTTTTTATTTCAAAAGAACAACACACCTTCAGTTCATTTAATGGGAAACATACCCTAAAATACTTTATTTAATTTCTCAAGATGAATTACTCTTTCCTGTTCAACTATTTTAGATGTTATTTTCACCTATTTATAAAAATTATTTCTTCCTTTCTTGTCTTGGCAGTTATCAATCTACCTCTTCTGTTAGTATGATCCATAAAACTGAATTCCAGTAAATTGTATATAAGTGAAATATTGTACACAACTTCCAGGTCATATTTTTACATAAAAAATTGCATGCCCTTCATTTCCTCTCATCTTCTTTCTTACAGTCTGGAGCAGGGATGGAGTACTGGTGAGTTAACTTTGTCTCTATGAAGACTAAAAAGTATGCCCTAAAGGATCTGAATCCTGGATTAATGCATGGAGCATTATACCTATTTTCCCTATTTTATTTCTTTTCTAATTTTTAAAATTTATTATTTTTTACCTATCACTTTCAATGCTCAGCCACTATGAAAGCCTCTTCTAAAGTCAGACGTCATCTAATGAAAGATGAAGGAGAAGGGAATGTTAAAGATATCCCAAAGAGCTGAGTATTTCCCCTAAGGAAATCGTATTAATCTGGAAGTGACTAGGTTGCACCGAAGCTGAAATGCTGGCGTTACTTATCTACTTCTTAGCAGAAATGGAAGTCTCTAATGGAATTAAATTCAGTATGGTGAAAAAAAATTCTGCACTTCAGAATTGTGACTGTGGACTTTAAACGCAATTACCATACAATAGATAATTTATGGAATTACAAATACGTTTCAGCACCGTGTTTTAAACCTGGGTACAGAGGGGAAGGAGGCAAGAACTCTGCTCCATAGGGAGTGCTGGTGAGAGAGAAAACAGTATAAATGGGTAATTAACATTCACTTTGGGAAGTGTTCATCATAAAAATATGAATAAAGGGTTTAAGAGGCACAAATGGGAGAAATCAATTGAATCTAGGAGAATTAGAAACATCTTTTAAATCTGCTTTTTTCAAATACTTCTAATAACATTGTCACTGGTTGGGAAAAGATACTTAAATCCCAGCTATCATTCTCTTATGAGACCATTACTCCACAGAAGAAAGTTCAAGGAGCCTCAACATTTGGACACTACCTTGAAGCTACTTGAATGAAATTATTTTGGTTATGACATGTCATTCACATTTATCTTAATTATTTTAATAGTGAGCAGTCATGTTTTAATTCATAGATGTT
This sequence comes from Lyroderma lyra, assembly GCA_004026885.1. NCBI lineage: Eukaryota > Metazoa > Chordata > Mammalia > Chiroptera > Megadermatidae > Lyroderma > Lyroderma lyra. The sequence goes on along the minus strand of PVJL010000761.1, from coordinate 171,768 downwards.
ATATAAATATAAATTTTCTTAAAAGATAACCAATACATTTCTCTAAACAAGCTGCTTTAATACCTATTTTTGGAGTCTATTGGAAGCTGCGTTAAAATAGAGGTTCTTCTGAAAGGTGATCATAACTGAGACCAGATTCAGGGATGTTTAAACAAAACAGCCAGAAAATTTCTTCCCTGCCTATCTGTGCTTGGAACTTTGATTGAGATTTTCCTGGACACACCAGAAGATACTTTTCCTCAATGTCACATACCAAACTTGAACCAGTAACAGCCATTCAAACATTACCGTCTCTTAGCTATTGTATACAGTTTATAAAGGATCAAGAGGTGATTATATCCACTTAATGTTCCCCTGCTTATGTTTAGTAGGAGATGAATAATGGAGGAAAGGGAATCTGAATGCTGCATAAACATAATGATAAGGGAAATAACATGCACAGATTGTGACAAACCACTTGGAAAAAAATCCAAACGAATTTTGTTCTTTTTTCTTCAAAGCCATCTGAGAGCCTTTCTACATTTACCAATACAGACTAAAGGACACTGTGATTGAGTTTATGGAAAGGCAGCAGCACATATGTAAATGAAAGCACAGACAGTATTTGTGAGAAATCACGTTTCCATAAAAGGGAAAATTGGTTGTTAATTTGAGGTATATTCGTTAATGTTTAAAAATAGAAACTTTAAAGAACATATCAATAGTCAAACATGCCACTTTTTCTCAAACAAGAGAGAAGCGAGTTGTCCATGATAAGCCATTGTTAAATGTTGGCTTCGGTTGGTGCAGCCTTTTGTCTCTCCAGCTGTATGAATCACCTCCGCAATATGTCCCTTTTGATTGCATACTGGGATTCAGTGCCTGTCTGGGGGTGGGGAAAATGTGTGGAGAAAAACCTGTTACTTTGTTACCCTAGGACCAGATTGTTTCAAGTCTGTGTGCATATTTTATTTCAAAGTCTTTCCTTAAATCTTGGCTTTCTTTTCTTTCTTTCTTTTGGGCATATTCCTGCCCATCCTAAGAAAATAAACCTAGGTCTGAACCAGAAATAAACTACATGTTATTAATAAATCAAATTCTGTAAATCCCTTCTGTTTATTCTTAAAACTGCCTGTGTAAGATAAAAAAATATACTGGCCTTTTACATTGCACTTGCAAGCATATCTATTCTTATCTTCATAAAAATCTAGTTTCCATAATGTACTTCTATTTGTCAGTATGTGTTAAAAGTCTCCATTTTTATTGGGTATACAATCTGTGTTTCTATTTACATATAGAAAGTTTATGTTAATTATAATTTACATATGCATATTTATATATACATTCATTAAGATAAATGTGTTTTATGAGCATTATTTTGTCGAATCTGGGGGTTGGGGATTGGCACCACTTTACCACCTCAGATACAGAAAATGAGACTTGGAGTTGTGAAGGGGAATTTACCCTTGCAGATAGCTATTTAGCACCACCGTTCATCCATATACAGACAATCTGGTACATAGAGGCCAGGCTGGGCTCTGAGAGTCAAACACATACGTGTTCTTTGCACAAGATGCCAACACATCTCAAGTCTGAAATGTTCTCTTCTGTCTCAGTGTAAATATAAAATAAATGCTTTAAAACATTATTTTATATGACCAGGTCTCATAATAAAAAAATATTTATTGCCTTTTTTGTTTTTATGTTTTGCCAGTTTAGAATCAAGCTTTTTTACTTTCTGTTATAAAATTTATCCTTAAAAAGTTATAGATGATTACTATACAAAATCTGAAAAACATCTAAATATACCAATAGCCCTGGAATGAAGATACAGCCACTCTGAACTTCTTGCCTTGTATATTTGCAGTATTGTTACAATGCACATGGGTCTGGGTATGCTGTTTCTCTTGGAAAATATGTTCAGAAATATTAACAGTTTGATTCTTAATATGTGAAAACATTTTCATAGCATTATTATTATAAAATAGGTTTTCTCTGCATCATAGTGTTTTATTGTAGGGCTATACCACATTTTAGCCAATTCTTTATTGTTTAGAATTTTATGTTAATTCTACTTTTCCTGTTGTATGAAATTATATCTGATGGCTGTTACCCATTCTAACACAGTAATGTTTGAAAGTGTCTATCTGCATACATTACAGGTATTGGGTATTATAATTATAAAGAATTTTATAAGTTAGATAGACAAAATGATACTTCATTTTGGTTTTAACTTGCATATGATTGCTTACTATTATAAAGAAGTTTTTAAAACTTGCTTGACTCTTTTCTCTCGGTTGATTCAATCGCCTACTTTTTTATTCACTTGGTTATATTTGTTCATTCTTTCAAAATGTGCATATTTAGAGGCTATTTGTATACCAGGTTCTATACAGTGGGGAACATACCTGGCACCAGCTCACATTAAGCTTACAATCCCAAAAGCCTCATAAACAATATATATGAAAACAAATTTATTTTTTATTACAAATTTTTATAACTTCTCTGAAAGAAGTGGGTGGAATGCTGAGATAGAAAAGAAGCACTTACTTATTAAAAAGGTTATTTATATTTGAATAAACAAAGTATATGCATGCACAGAATTTAAAATACACAAAAGCATATGCTGTGAAAAGTACTTCTTCCAACCCTTTCCCAAATTTTATCATCAAAGAAAATCAATATTCAATTATTTATTCTACATCTTTTCAGAGATATTCTGTGTGTATGTATGATTTAGAAAAAAATATATGGAATAACTCACTCACCTTTCCTTGTTTTGTAATTTTTACTTGAAGACTGTTCTCGTCTACAAGCGCTGTCTGGAAAGTATCCAGCTGTGTGATATGAAAGATAGAGGCGTTTATGGTTAGATTTTTTCCAGAAAGCCTTTCTCTGTGTGTGTGTGTGTGTGTGTGTGTGTGTACCAGGGGTGCCAAAAAAAGAATATACATTTTAAGAGATGTTATCTATGTATTACTTTTTGAAGTTGAATTGTATTACGGTAGCAACGTGCAATATGATGTTCACTCAAAAGATGGCATTAATCACATGAATGCTAGTGTCACCATGCAACAGGCAGGACAGTCAAAGGAAATGGCAGAAACATGGTTGTCATTTGAGGAGCACAAGACCATTTTCCAGAACAATGGATAGGACAAAGAGGTGTGGTTGTATTTCCCCCACATTCTCCTTGCCTTTTACCTATGGGGACCTTAAAGGATATGGGGTACCACAGAAAACCAGCTACACCAGCGGTACTTCAGGAAGAAATTGAAACAATATGCGCAGCAATACAATTGAACACTTGGGTCAGTGTTGCTCAGGCGGTAGTTCACTGTATTCAGAGGTGTCTGGACGCTGATGGTAACCACTTTGAGCACCTCTTGTAATTGCAGAAGTCAAACATGACTTGTACTCATCTTTTGTTATCTGTGTATATTGAGTATTACAATTTTAATACAGTTTTTCTCTTTCTTAAAATGTGTATACATTTTTCAGCACCCTCTGTATATAGTGTGTGTGTGTGTATAGAGAGAGAAACAGAGCACCTCATTCTTTTCAATGGCTACATATATTTTACTACATGGTTGAAACTTAATTTATGTAACCAATAATGTATTAAAATTATTTTTTATTTGGCAGAAGTGTTTGGTTTGAATTATGTTGTCATATTTGTTACAGTTTCTGTTGTTAAGTTTTTTCTTCTTTTGTTATATTGCAATTTTTGTTTTGCTTATTTCTGAGATAATTTACATGGTGCATATTTTCAGTAAATGTATATATAACCATAGTTGATTACAAATATATAATGTTCTATTTTAAAATACAGGGTCTGGCATAAGTAACACCCCTTTTTTTGAGCTGGTAATCTATACTAAAGTTTTTACTACAAAAATTGTAAGCATGTAATTCTGTAACAGCAATATCACACTCAAGCAAACTTTAAGTGACATTGTAGGTGAAATGTTCAAATTGCTGTCCATCTCACATGAGACATTCATGTACAGGGTCTGGCGTTACTTCTTCTGGACCCTGTAGTATTCATTATCTTACTAGTAAAGAGAAATGATAATAATACCTTTTTACTTACTTTATCTCCTCTAAAACACAATTTTTCCTGATAATAATTTTTTCTAAGTTTCAACTTTTATATAATGGACCATATTCATACTCTTATTATTTATTATCTGTAATTGATCTATTTTTATTTCTATCTATAAAATTGATTTCTTCTCAACTATTATTTATAATATGATTCTTTAAAGTTGACTACTTTTTACACATATTTTTTGTCAAGGTTTTAATAATTTTTCCATTATTTAACCCTATATTTAAATACAGTTTGTGCCTTCTTGTCAGGATTTTGTATTTTCTCATTTTCAATAACAATCATAATAACAACAACACCGATGAAAATGTCACCAAAATTTTGATTAAGCTTGCCTAGAACATGCATATTAATTTAAGAAGAATTAAAAACAATGACATTGAGTCTTCTGATCCATTAGCATGGTACATTTTCTCCATTTATTTAGTGCTTTCAAATTTTTCCAGCAATATTTTACAGTTTTCAGTGTACAGGTTACACCTATTTTATAAACTTATCCCTAAGCTTTGTGATTTCTAATTCAAATGTAAGCTATATATACATATATATGTAGATATATATATATAATACATATTATAATACATATTTAAATTTCTATTTGTTTCTTGCTACTACGTAGAAACAGAATTCATTTTTAGTATTAACTTTTTTCCTGTGACCTAGCTAAACACAGTTACTGATGCCAGTATTATCATTTTTAGAATTGTCTGGATAATAATGGCATATGCAAATATACAGTTTTATTTGTATCATTTTATCTGTATGCTTTTTATTTGCCTTTTTTGGTAACTTAGATGTGATAAAAAAAATTCTTTAAAAGACAACCTACCAAACTCTCTCAAAATGAATTGGTTAACCTAAATAGTTTTATATTTATTCCAAAATTAAGTTCATAGTTAAATTTTTTTTTATCTAGACACTCCAGTAAAATGTTGATAGAAGAAGTAAAAATGGTCACCTTATCTTTGTCTTTAGGAAAAATTTTAGGAAGAAACATTCAGTCTTTTACCAGTAAGAATCATATTAGTGGTAGGTTTGTCCCTGGTGTCCTTCATCAAAACAAGAATAGTTTCGTCTATTCCTAGCTTGCATAGAAGAATTTTATCAAATGCTTTTTCTGAGTCTACTGCAATCATTTCTTTTTTTCAATCTGTTGATAAGGTGAAACAATTGACTTATTTTCAAGTATCGAACTAATCTTGCATTTCTGAATTAAATTCCATATATTTATGATGTATTATATATTTATATATTTTAAGTATTTCAACGTATTAAATATTTGACTTAATATGTAGCTAAGGTTGTTTGAGCCAATGTTCATGAGGGATATTTATTCATTCATTAGCTTACTTATTTAACATTGCCTTTGTTTGATGATGGTACCAGGTTAAGGTTGTCTTCTCCATAACAGCGCAGTTTCCTTCATTTTTGAATCCAGCAGAAGAGTGTCTCTCTTTTTTAAAAGGACTCAGCAGTTTGGGTCAGACGTATCCATGAAAGTTTTCCTTTTGATTAATTCAAAGTCAATGATGAATACTTTAATCACGAGGGCAATACTCACCACATTCTTATGTCCTACGTACACTCAAGAGGAAAAGATTATACACTAGGGATCAGGTCTTGGGAAGGCATCACAGGTTTCAATCCACAGACATTGCCATCTCCTATAGGAGATAAAGTATATTTTATTTACTCATTAATCATGTTCATTTTTACATTGATCATGTTGTGAGTGGAAGAAAGCCTTTATTTTAAAACTATAAATAGGGAATATCTTTCAGACACAAAGGTAATGGAGGGTGACTCATGTACAATTAGAAAATAGAAGACAAATAAGCAGTGAGCTATTTGAAGTAAAGGAGACAGCAAATTTGTAGAAGCTTTAACAGTGTACGCCAAGGCCCTAAGATGAGAAAGACCTTGGTGTAGTTAAGCAGAGACCAGAATTCACTTAAGGAGGGAATTGTGTGCCATTGCTGGGAAGAGCTTTCCAAAGAGAGTGAATAAACCTAAAATGAGAACAAATTTGGAGTTTTCAATGAATATGCAATGAGAATATTCAATAAGTCTAATATTCCTAGAGCCAAGCTAGCAGGCCAAAGTAGGGTGGCAGAGAGGAAATCAGAATGCTCTGTAGAAACAATCTTAATGAAGGATGTTTTGACTGTGGTTTGGAATTATGAATTACTTCAAAAGGTGATTGGAAGCAATTAAAAATCTTAAGGTTGGGGAAGGAGCACGGATAAGTTAATGTGTTATGAAGATTACTTTGGCTAATAAGTTGATAGTAAATCAATTAGAAAGAAGCAGAAGTGGAAACTACTTAAAGAGTTAACAGGCTATTTTTGAAGTGCAGGAGAGAGAAAAATCATGATGATTAGGACAATGGTGGAATTTGAGGGATATAGACAAATGTGATGTGTTATTTTTGGCTTTAAAATTATTTTCAATCCTCTACTTTTTGAGTGTTTATTTTGTTAATTCTTCTAATTGGTTATATTTTTAAATATATTTAAATATATGCCTTATTTTTATAGATATTTTGGTCTCTTGGCTATTTGACTTTGGATTTTGTTCATGGTATTTTTGATAACGTTGTCCAATCAACACTCTTCTTGGTGTTAATTTTTTATTGTTTAGCAATTGCACCACCATATGTGTAGTCTGTGGTATAAATTGAGTCATGTAATTAAAGACACTATAATTATACAATATACTAAATAATATACTCTGTATTTAGTGACATAAACAAATACAAATATATGGTATAGTATTATACTGTCAAATACATGATATAGTAATAGAAGAAAAGCAAATAAACCTTTTTTTCATACTAAGATTTTTTTCATTGATGTAGAATCATCTTGCTTGAGTCTTTTGGTTGATTTTTTAAAATTTTATTTTTGCTCATGAGAATGAAAGTTGAATTTGGGGGGAGTAATGTTATTGAATTACACAAAACATGAACATATCCATTCTTTGATTTTTAAATATGTGTATATTTGAAAATATGCAAATATTTGAAAGTATAAATTTTATTGATAACACTAGATGACAAAATAAATTTTAAAATCTCAGTTTATATTACATGTGTTTCTGGTGCCTTGAAACTCACAAATTAAAGGTTACTATGATCTTCAGCATGGTGACCTTTAGAAAGAACTGAATAGACTCATCTTTTCATTTTGCTTCATTTCGCAAATCCATAAAGATGCCCTAAGGTCAGGCTCAGAATCTTCTTCCCAGTAAGAAAGCAAATATATTTCCAATAGTAACTGTAGTAGTTTTTAAAAGATATAAAATGAGTTTAGGCATTATGAATGTGATAAATGTGCCTGGACATTTTTGTCTTGGGGAAATTACTAACTTCAGATGCTAACTCCTGTGGGCATCATATGTAGAGATGCTCCACTTTTCAGGTTCTTTCTTTGGGCTCATTGACAGAAAATTCTTCTTTGAATTTAAGAATTATTTAAAATAACATTTCCAATTTCTCTGCCACTTTCATCTCATTCTGCTTCCCAAGAAAATAGTAATTAATCTATTGATAGAAAGCTTACCATTTTTTAATAATATGGAGGAGCAGTTATAAACTTGTCTCTTGCATATTATTTCTTTCAAAGAAAAGAAGAAAGGCATAGCTCTGTCTCTCTCATTTATAGAGATTTTACTTCTTGGAATCACCTTGGGACAGATTGTACTGTAGCTGGAGAAAGGGAATTATGCCTGATAGTTCCTGTTTGTCCTCCTACATTAATTTTACCACCTCTGTGCTGCTCACTATCCCACATAACTTCAGAATTCTCACACCCTTTAGTTTACTGTTGGATCTGGTCAAAGGGCCATTCCTACAGAATATTTAGAAAAAGTCAGGAGAGAGATGTCCCAACACTTACTTTCTATCCATTAACCTTGGTTAAGAAACATTGAGAGGAATGTAAGGATAAGGATACAATGTTTATTAATCATACACTATTTTTCTGGTTTCTAGTAATCTCACTCTCCTTTGCCCCTTTTTGGCCTGGGATGGTGACAGAAAATGCTAGCATGCCTGACTAATTCACCATGCTTAAATCTATACCTCTGTAAACAGTCTCTTTTAAAATAAAACCTCCTTGAACTATGAATATTTTGAATGTGGCATTATTTCTAATGGTTTTCCAAAAGGAAGAAAGGGTGATTGCCCTTTTGAATCTAACCTCTCTTAACACTAAAATTATTTTTGCTTATCAACATAGAGGACCCAAATTTTGTTTAAGATAAGATCTGGCTTATTAATACATGTAAGAACAATATGCACTGAGATCTTACTCTCCTGAAGTTGTCATTAAATGGTTAATAAAAGTGGAAACCCATTATATTTAAGGGCTCTAAGTCTTTGACCCTGTTAATAAGTGCTGCTTATCAAAGCCAGGATTAAATGGACAATATTGGGTTAAAAGCCAGAATAGTAAAATTGCATATAAGGTTATACATGGTAAAAAAAACAGGTTATCCCTTTTAATAAAATACAATCTAGACCCTCTCTATTGGTAAACAAAGGAGAATCTCCATGTTGATAGGAAATCCTGATCCTCGAATTCCTCACTGTGTCCCTCTAATGACTGGCTTCACTTCCTTACTGTCTTGGGCTTGGTGGCAAGTGATGGTTTTGCTGCTGGCTAGTGGTTGGGTTCAAACTGGAGCTCACATCACTTCTACTAATTGCTAGAGTGTAGATGAGGCTGTTAGTCCATCTAAATTCTCCCCAACTTAGCATAAAACTAAGTACATGTGTCATGAAACCCTTATCTTTAACTTGGGGAAATGTACAGAAAAAAGTTTTGACTAATTATCAACATGCGGAAGAGGCCTTATTTCTTATAAATGTTGGGATGACTATAGAGCATATCCAGACATTTTAAAATATACTCTGAAAAGGTACTCTTAGGAAGACTAAGACATTTTTATCCCCAGTTTAAGGTCTACCTTTTGCTCTACTTAGAATCTCAAAAACAGAAACTTTCTTTCAGCTTAAGTCCCAGGCGGCTTCATTTATGACACATCAGCTGACATTTTCTCAAACACATCAAGCAACTGTCACTGGGGGAACTTGGCCCTTACTACTGCCTCAGCCTGGGCCTCTTTTTCATAAGAAGTTGTTCTCATGGCTGGCTCAAATAACACTTGATTAGCTCTTGAATAATCAAGAAAACTTTCCCTGAAACTATCTCTAAATGAGTATTATCTTTCAGTTGTTCTCAGGCTGTTTCTTGTTCTTTATTTTTCTTCACACAAGTTTACCATATTGTACATTTATTGGTGTAGTATCTGTTTCCTCCACTAGAATGTAAACTCCATTAGATTTGAGCTCTATTGTATTCTGAACTACTGTTTGGTACACAATAAATCTTCAATAAATATTTACAGCAGGAATGAATGATCCAAGTTGAGATATGTAATGTCAGTAGAAAAATGGTGATTTTATAATGATATTAAAAACTGAGAAGTAGCAGAGTAGATGTACCAATCAGCGTTCTCCAAAGGAAAAAACAACCAATGTGGTATGTGTGTGTGTGTGTGTGTGTGTGTGTGTGTGTGTGTGTAGAGAGGGAAAGAGAGAGGGAGGGAGAGAGATAGAGATTTTTTTAAAAGTATTTGGCTCACAAAATTTCTCAGGAAAGGTCAGTCTTTGTTCCATTAATGCCTTCAAGTAATTTGGATGAGGCCCATCCAGGTTTTGGAGGGAAATCTGTTTTACTCTAAATCTACCAAGTTAAATGTTAACAAAAACACCTTCACAGAAACATTCCAGTTATGTTTGACCAAATATCTGGCCACTGCAGTTCCAGCCAAGTTGACACATAAAATTAACCATACAGTGGGCTTGAAAAAGTAGGCATAATAAAGCTGCTAAGGAAAACCAAGAATATGGAATCAAAGAAGATTTTAACACAGAGGTATCTATGGGTGGGCAAAACAAGCAGTAGGAAAATATATTGCAGTAATATAATACTATTGTTATGTAAATTTAAATTAAAACTCAGCTACTATAGCCAAGATACTCTTAAAATGGGTGGTGAACACCCAATGCAATATATAGATGATGTATTATAGACATGTACACTTGAAACCTATATAATTATACTAATCAATGTCACCCCAATAAATTGAATAAAGATCAATTTAAAAGTGAAGAATTCTGAAGACCTTTAAGAAAATGCAGTGGCTTAAATAAAATGACAATTTAATACTGCTTCCCATAACAGTTCAGGGAAGATAGGCAGATTCTGCTCTTAAAAGTTCATTTAGGGATCCAGTCAAGTGGGTTGACATTACAGAACTTCCATTGTGGGTTGACATTACAGAACTTCCATTGTGGGTTGACATTACAGAACTTCCATTGTGGGTTGACATTACAGAACTTCCATTGTCAGGGTGCTGTTTCCATTTCTGGCCTTAAGGTTGCTTATCTACTTGTGCTCATTAACATGTTAAAAGGAAGCTCACCAAAACCACGTCCATGTTCTGGCCCATGGGAGGAGAGTAGAAAGAAAGAAGTCAAGAAGCTTCAGCTTTAAGATAAATGACCTGGAAATTGAAGAGATAACTTCCATTTAAATTTCCTTTCTCTGAATTTAGTAATATGATTACACCTAGCTTCAAGAAATGCTGGGACATATAGTCTCAGGTAGAGTACGTATGTGCTCAGCTAAAAATACTTGGGAGGTGGTAATTACTAAAGGGATGAGCAGAGGAAATGCGTTTGGAGAAGGGTTTGCAATTTCCATTCTCTGGTTTTTTGGGTCTTAAAGGTGTCCATGTTCACTTTGCTTTTCCTACATTAGATCACTCTCACTGAGAAAGAGTAGTACATAATAAATGCAAAAAAGAAGCTTTCCATTTGGAAAAGAGAAAAATAGGAGAGATGGCAGTTACTAGTTCATATCAATGAAGAAATCCTACTGAACAGAAGTTACAGAAATTTTTTGCCCTGGTAGGAGAACTTTTTTTTTTAATCAGACATTAGTTCTGTTTTTGGTTCCTTATTCTCTGTCACCCCTGACTTGGCCCTTTATATAGGCCTTTTTTTCATTATCTTCTAAGAATGCATTAGACTGGGCATTACTCAATTGTCCAGCTCTAGCAGCCCCACTTTCTGAGGCAAATTTAAAAATTCAGAAATAATTTTAGGACTCAAAAAAATCATATGGGTTTTGAAGGTTTGGTTGGCTGTTTCTTTGACAATATAATTTCCTTTAAAACTTTTTGAGTTCAGGTTAATTTAGTGTTAATAATTTTATTTGCCATCAACCATACCAAAGTTAACTTTTAGACATAGTTCTCTAAACCTACATGAAATTCTGTTTTCTAGTTCAGGATCACCTCCCTTGTCCCCCATTTTAGTGGTTACAATCAGAAAAAAAAATCAGCTAATAGGCTAAGATCTTCTCAATTTCAACTTTACCATTAGGTTAGTTTTCATTTTTCTAGTTGAGAAGTCATAATGAGAGCCATCTGAGAAATGTTTGAAGTATTATTTTCTACTATTTGGGCTAAATAAGCAGTTGACTTTTCAACTCTGCCTACTAAAATTAACCAATTGTCTAACTGAGGCCAAAAGTAGATAAAACTGCCCCTACAGAATGCTTGTCTATTTCATCTCTTCATGAAAATTTGTCAGTTTTTAACTGGGCTCATCTTTTTCTTATAATACCTTGCTAAAAGCATGAAAGAACATTCAACACACTAACGTCATTTTCATCGTCAAGCCCTGGAATTACTTTCTCTTTAAGATGTGTAATCTGTTTTTCAAGTATGGCAGACGACAGTTTAAAATATTTTGGCCAAGATATAACTAGATCCATAGCTTTCTAGTTTGCAATATGTTTTCTTACTACTCACTGAGCCAAAGACCTCTATTTTAGTTTAGATTTTTTTTTTTAATGGTAGCATGCTATTTATTTTGTCTGGAGTTCCTAGAAGACAATGGTCTAAAATGGAAAATGCAACAAAATAAAACAAGATAACTGAACAGAGGCCATTGGATTTGACAGAGAAAAGCCTAGGGATGGCAGTTGAGAAGGAAATTTCAATAGAATGATAAAGGTGTAAGCAGAATGCCAAAACTCAGTGAGAGATTGTGCGTAGATACAGTTTTATAGGAAATCTGATTTTAAAAAGGAGACTGAAGGTGGTTCATCATGTGAAGGGGATACAGTTTTGGTGTGTTTGTTTTGTGTTATCTCTATTCAAATGAAGTAAAACCAAATGAAACAAGGTAATAACCATATAAAATGTTTCATTCATCAAAGTTCTTAACAGAGTCACGCACAAGATGAATTTAAAGATTTTATCTCTATTTTTTTTCACATCTTTTAATTGATGTGCTGATCTATGAAGTTATCCAGAGACAAATTGCAGGAAGGAGGAGGAAAATCCAAAGGCTGAAGTAATTCACAATTTGGAACACAGGTCCCTGAGAATTGTATCCAAGTTTTAAGAACATTGAAAAGGGATCATGGCTGTCTTTTCTTAGGACTAAAGTTACCTAAATTAAAGTTATACAATATTGGGCCTACATATATGAACACAATAAATACTTACCTCCTTCCTTCCTTCAATAATACAATAATAAATAGGTTCAAAACAATAGATATGCTGAATCGATCTATCACCTATCTAACTAAACAAACATATACGTATGTGGTATTTGAAGACACACACACACACACACACACACACACACATATATATATACACACACACACAGAGAGAAGTAGGACAGAGACTTTTATAACTATCACCATATTTTAAAGTTTGTATCCAACTGATGACTGACAAAATAATAGCAGAAAAGTAAAAAATGTATATAGAAAGTATTTTACTGAATGTGTCTGATGAAGATACCATAAAAGTGTCAATCATTCTAATATCGCAGTGTTACTTTTTTGTCATTACTTTAGATTGGAACGTCTACTTGAAACCCAAGATCAGCATAAAAATAGTAAATTATGAACATTTTTCTGAGACAATGCAAACTTAATGTCACCACTCTTTTTGTTGAATGAAGAGATGATCGGGCTATTTTAGGCTAAATTTGTGGTCTCATAAGAGCACTTAGGACAGGATGGGACATGGTAGATTGAACATTTATTATGCTCCACTTAACTGGCATTTCTTGGTTTATATTGAGCTATAGCTCAATATAGTGACCCAGTTTAATACATCATCAAGAATTTCTTTGCTGTCAGATCAACATCGTTGCAGAAAGTTTTATTATTTATTTTGTCAAAGAGGACCTGGAAGTTGTAAACTCTAGAGAACAAATTTTTTTCTTATGTATCTTTGTTGCCTCTTAGATTGTTGAGCAGAGTTTTGCCCATAGGAGTTGCATAACAGAAGCTTGTTTAGTGATGGATGAATGACTGGAGATATTCCCAGTGTAAAATATAAATAACAATATAATTTAAATTCTTAAAAAACAAAGCTAATGATCAAATTTCCATAACTTCTTTGGTCAATTCTATGCATTTCTATTTCTTTGATATATTAATAGAAAATGCCATAAATTTACTATAAAGTCTTAGTTAACTAATTTACTAGAATGTCTGTGTGACTAATTAAAGTGCAAGTCAGAATTGTCACTTGTCTAAATTTTTACTCAGCTATTTTCTTTGTGCCACTTATTTAATACTAAGACAAAGTTTTACCTTTCACATTACCACCTGGGCTACTATCAGAATTCTCAATAAAAATCTTCAATAGCACTGATTTCTGTATTTCTAAAGGTACTTATTTTATCAATATTTGTGGAATACTTATTTTCCCACAATTCGATATGAAGCTACACAGACAATCTTGCATCAGCTATGGACAATTTACAATTGCCCAGTTTTTGCCATAAGTACTAGGTTTGGATGGGGTACATGATATAGGCTCTTTAATTGGAAGTTTCAGCATTTTATGTAGTTTGATCTCAAAACTTTCTCACACTAAAATGCAAGATAGCATTTTCTTTTTAAACGGAAGATCCTAAAACTCCTTTTGGAGAAGTTATAAACAACTGTCATTAGTCCTTTTGAATTAATTGCCCATAGAATAAGAATTGACATTGGCTCATATAATATATTTCTATTCTAGTTTTTCTTCCTATGGAGAAAGGGCTAGATTCAGATAGTGGTTTTCAGCAGGGGTGCCACAGGTATTTTTGTTAGGACAATGCATAAATTTACTGGAGACTTTTAAATGCCCCCACCCTTTCAATGATATTAATGGGTTAAATTTTTTGAGGCTGGAACCCACTCAACTGAAATTTGATTATGAAATAATATTGACAATGAAATGGGGATTGATGGTTTAGATATGTTTCACTAAACTGTATTTTAAACAGTTGGTGATGGATTATGGTTGTGCATCAAATTCTCGGTTCAATTTTCGTGCTGCTCAGATGCCTTCAGAGTAAAAGACTGTAAAAATAATAACAAGATTTCAACATATTAAAGTTATTGCTAATATAACTTTATTTTTTTCTTACAATGTCAGTGTACAGTGGGGGTTTGCAAACCTGAGTCTAATTACTGGTTTCATTGGAGACATATTCATTTAATTGATAGGAATAAATACTTTAATAATATTCAAATCCAGAGAGTATACCAGGAGAAATTCATATAATATTTTAAAGAACTTGAATGATTTTTAGAAAATGTTGGAAAACATTCAAGGCCCCAGGATGTCCAATATCAAATAAAAAAATATGCATTTTTAAAATTATGGTTATTTCCTTTTCTTTTATAAGCCTATTTTGGCTTACAAAATAATTTTATTTTTCCAATGTAACTTGTTTGAGTACTTGCATATTATGAGGTTTCTTTTCATCAGAAGTTTTCTACTTTATTTCTCCCTGAGTAAAAATGAGTCACTATTTTTTCTTGTCTTGTACCTCCTTTAATGTCTGTCTGTAGACTGTGAGTACCTAGGTTGACTTTTCTCTCTCTCCTATAGGAACATCACAGTCAATAACTTTAATGAGAACATTCAATGCATAAATATTACAAATCTGGGATCTAAGTGATGAAATGGTGAAAAGAAGAATAAATAGTCTAATTGAGGCAAGTTGGATGTTAATGGAACTGCAGCAGCTGCTATACAGTTAGGGAGGAGAGCAGTCGATGCCGAAACTTTAGTTTTTCTGATCAAAATGGAAGCTTTTCAAGGACAAACTGTTTCCTGTAGCACATAAAGGAAAGCTGCTGTTTGAAAGATACTCTTTGGTTTGTTTATTTGATATTTCCAATTAAGAATAAAGTAGCCTGAAAGAGGAATTAAAAAATAAAGAGCAATAACAATTTAAAACAATTATAAAATAGAAACTAGCACAAGCATTTTGTATTTATCTTGACTGACTTTGTAAACAATATGTAGACCAGAAAAGAAAATAGAGCTTCCAACTGTGTTGGAACAAGTTTGATCCACATTTCTCCTTTAGTAAATACAAAATACATAAACTAATGTGGGTAGACTTTCTTGGATGTAAGCCCTTTGCTACTTACATTTTGTGTAATGTTTCTGCACCTGTTTTTTGCTGCCATTTTACCAACAAGGGGTCTAGGGAAGCACTGCTTTATACTTGGTCTACAGCCAAGCCAATAAACAAAATGTCATTAATCACTGTCACTTGTCAATTCTCCATTTAAGAAATTGTCTTTTTTCATTGTTGCTACTAGAAACAATGGAGATTGATAAATTTTGTTTTGGAGAATTGAGGCTCAGTTTTCAAAAGTGGAATGCTTTTTCAAAAGGAAAATGTGGTATTTAAAGGTAGGTGACTGCTGAAGCTAAGTAGTATATCTGTGAAAGTAAAATAATGCATGTATACATATGTCACTTGGCCATCCAAGAGATTGTGTTGAAAGAAATTTGCATTTAAACGGAGTGCTATTTCTGTAGGCCATTTCTTCTAGATATTGGTTGAAAGATCAGATATGATGGAGGACAGTATTATAAATCAGCACCTCCATCTGGCCCCCTACATGAAACAATAATAAAGGGATTACAAGCCAAGAGCAGAATGATCATAAGGACATCACAGTTTCTGCTACAGAGCATAGATCAACCGTCCCTGCCCATTGTAATTAGAAGAGTCACATTATCATATATCCAAATATCTTAATCTATTTAAAAAACACAAGCACACAGACCAAACAAGAAATATTTTCTCCACATTATTTTCTTGTTAATCTGATAGGAAATAGGTGACTTCAAAAGATGGTAATAGGAAATATTCAAGTACAATCCCACATTTCATTATATAGGTTTCAAACGACTTCATAATGGTTCAGAGCTGTGGGGTCCAGCAGTGAGGGAAATGAAATGAAAACTGAAGAGGGAAACAGGCATACTGTCTGCAGGCAGTATGATGGAGTGATTGAGAGTGCGGGCTCTAAAATCAAACCCATGTGAGTTTGAGTCTTGGTTCCATCACCTAAGAGCTTTGTCACTTTGGGCTGGTTATTACATTTCTGTGTTTTAATTATTAATTAATACTTTGTAATACACACATACATATGACTCATGTAACACAATGTCTGGTCAATAGTAAGTATTCAATAATGGTACATACATAAATACTACATACACATACATGCACACATGCATATAAACACACACATGCACATACCCGTTAGTCTCTAAGTATAAGGACCATAAGATTGGGATTTTAAATTTCATTCTTCCATTTATTAGTGTCTTTAAGCATCATTTTTTGCAACTGTAAAATAATGATAATGACAACATATTTAGGAATTTTTATAAGGATTAAGTTAAATAATTTAATGTCAGGACCTATCTCATATCTTGCACGTAGAATTTGTTCGATGTTAGTTGAATTTGAATTTGACAGAGTCTATGAAAGGATCTTTATCATGTGCATCACAAGCTGCTAGGCAGTTTGGGACACAAAAACCAACATGTTGAAAATAACTTGATTATGGGTTACTTTGTCCTGGTGACACCTAATAGAATTTCAGTGCTTGAACATTGTGAAGCACCAGTTCATCACACTTGACGTCCTTGTCAGTTAAGAATCTGGAAACGCAGATGAGTGCATGACAATGAAGGAGCCAAGAGCTCTTTAAATTTGTCAAGCATGATAAAAACACAATCCAGAGAGCTAACTTCGTCCAAGATGGTACACTTTTTGCACTTCTTAGGGTACTGGAAACCATGATGACCATGGATCTGTGATGAGTTGCAAATCACGTCCAGCATTTTGATAGCCAGATGAGCTTTAGTAGGAAATGGCTCAATAAGACTAGATATTTTTTCTTTTTAATAACTATCCATTGATAGAATCATAAAATTTCCTATTTTAAACTGAGGTCATATTGTAAGTCCCTGAAAAGATAGGACAAGGGTAAAACAAAACAAAACAAACAAACGAAACAAAATCAGCAACAAAAATCCTGCCATTTTTACTTTAAAATATCTCTTGAATATAATTATTTTCTTCAAATTAAAAAAAATGCATTTTACCCTGTAGTCCTTAAAGCAATGTTATGTGTCCTATCTAAAGCACCTTCACAACATGAGTTATTTGAAACATAGTTCATTTTTCTTTAAAAAAACAGAAGGTGGAATTGCTACTGGGATCTGGATTTGAATGTCTTTCTAGGAAATATTAAGCCCCCAATAGCTCTTGGCCCCATTTCTATTGCTCTTTTATGTTCTTTTGTTTTCGTTTTTGTTTTTTATCATTTAACTCATCAGCTAAGCTGTGCTGCTACAGGAGGTAGAGGGAATAAATCTATTAGTGGAATACCAAGAATAATTTTTTTATATTAAATTTATTTTTAATGAAGTGTGTACACATGACAATTTATGCCCAAGAACTGCAATTGACTATATTTCCATAGTATTTATCTTAAAGTGAAATATTTCCTTTGAGCTCATTTCAATCTCTTTCCAGTACTTCTATTTTGGTGCCAGGATATTGATGTCCATTAACTAGTAAGGTAAGTCGCCAGGGTAAATGTGTTAGAAATATTCCCAAAGGAAGTACCCTCATTTTTTTTTTTCAGATATAGGGATAACAGTCAGCTCTTTGGCGAAGCCAGCTATTAACTACCTGCTGAGTTTATTTGCACATGTCCTTCTCTGTTATATTCAGGCATCTAGAAATTAATTTGTTGCTAGATTACATTTTTGTATATATGATTATATTGAATAATATGAGATTTTGACAAAAAATGCAGGGCAATTCTAAAGCATTATTTTAGGTCATTCAGTCTCTAATCTTTTCTAGGGCTCTTTTGCATGTAAAGTGTCTTTTTATTAAGTTATGGAAATTGGAACCCATCTCCTACTTTCTAAAAACAATTATTATTTGTGTGTGTACTAGAGGTGTTTATGTTTTCTCCTTTTTCTATTATGATGCCTTTCTTATTATCATATTGTGTGTTCTGCTCTCTGACTGGAAATACCTGTTTTTCAGATCTTGCTTTTATTTTTGTATTCTTTCATTTTCTCAGGTGCTTATGCTTTAATAAGTTTCCCCTGATTTGTGCTGCCTCAGTTAAAAGATTTTTCTGCTTCCTCTTTGGAGAATGGTTCTTTCACTAAAGATAATATATGGTACATTAACATATTTACTTTGACCCTCATAAATATCTTTATTTTTCAACTTTTCTGATATATACCACTTTACAATTTTATATTATAAAACATTATTCAGGAAATACTGACTGTTGGTAAATGACAATTGAAATTTTCTCCATCTGCCCATAACCGTCATGTACTCAAAAAAAAAGTTCTTTTATTTGGCTAGACTAAGAGGTAAGATCTTTTGTGTTTCAGATCTAAGACTATGAACAGAAGAGACTCATTTTCTTTTTTCTTTTTGGTGTGATAATAGTGCCCCTGATAAAATTAAAGGAGTAATATGACTATAATGTCTTTCCTTTGATTTTGTTATTTCTTGCTATTACCCTGAAATAGGCATTCACCCTTTTGCTATTTAACTATTGAACTGGATTTCTCAATAATTACTCTGCTTTTTATCTTTTCCAAATTCAGTCCATTCTATGTGCTGGTATTATATTAATTATTTTAAAATACTCTTTTGTGCAAGCTCTTCCTCTGGTCGAGTCTTCATTGACTCCTTATTGCTTAGAGAAAAATATTCAAAATACTTAGCGAGGCATTCAGAAGCCTTGCAAAATGTATTTTCAATCTTCCCCCCTCCCTAAATGACATACATGCTCACCTGCGGGAATTAGCAGAGTGTTAAAAACAATGGCTCTAGAGACCATTTTGCTTCAAAGGCTGCATCAATATGGGCAAGTTATTTCTCTTTCTAAGCTTCCTTCTCCTCAGAGCTATAATGGAGATAATGAGTAATTATCTCATAGGATTGTTAGGTATTAAATGTGTTAATATATGTGAAGTTCCTAGAATAGAACAGGTACAAGTACTTAGTGTGAGTTATTAATAGTTTTTAAAATTTTTAATTATTTATTTGGTTCAAAGTTTTTTCCCCCTTATCATATGTCTTTATTCCCAAATGATCCTATGCCAGATTCCAGTCAAATAAAAACATTTCAGTTACATAAGACAATGATTTCTTTCTGTGAACTTGGAACAATTATCAATTTGTGCTAGTTTTTTGGTTTCTAATACTATGTTTCCTTTCATTGCTAGTACAATATTAAGATATGTATGCTTTATTCCCCCCAAGCAACCCTTACTATCACAATACTTACTAGGGTGACTTGCATGCCATATATGCTTAACAAATGATTTTTGTTAATGATAACATTACAGAAGCAACCAAGAAAATCTGCAATAGTGTTATTATGTAATAAAATACCTTAAACCTATTACTTTCATTCCTCTGTATGGTGCTATCTTGAAATAAGAGACCAATATATAAAACAGGGGTGAAGTTTTGTTTAAAGAGCATGTGTTTACATCTGCATACCTTTCCATAAAAGTGAAAAAAGATTTACACCAAATAGAAAATAATAAATAGCTCTGAGTGGGGTATAGTAGAAATGCCAGTGGGTGGAGTAGATAGAAGCACTCCATTCTTATTTTATATAATTCAGACAAAATAGGGATGGAATTATACTTGAATATTACTTTTATATTGTATAAAATTTTAAAATTAAAAACAAAATGTATGAAGTGAATATATGTATAGGAAGGTTAGTTCTCTATCATAAGTATAAAACAAAGTATTAAAAATAACACTTAGAATTTCCAACATATAAAGAGCTTAGAGTCTTCATTCCTGAAATCACAGTAAGAAAAAGCTGAACAAGTTGAGAATCAATAACTTTTAGTGCATATATTTGAGAACTGTGGTCAAAGACAAACTACTACCTTAAAACCTAGAGAATAGGTAAAGACAGAGAATTAGAGCCAAGATTAGCTTACTTTGAATAGACATCTTGGATCCAGAAACTGGTAAGAATATTTTAATGTTTCTATTACCAAATATATCTTGTCATCATCAGCTTGCAACAAATAACTAAAGAATCCTGAGAGCACAATCCAAAGAGATGAAGCAAACTTCAAGATTAGATTCAGATATGGCACATATTGTGAAATTATCTGGTAGAAAATTTAAAATAACTATGACTAATATGTTAAGGCATTAATGTAAAATATAGACAATATGCAAGAACAGATAGATGATATAAGCAGGAAAATGAAAACTGTAACAATGAATCAAAAGAAAATTTTGGAAAAAAATATGGAGATGACCTTTGATGACCTACCTCATCAGTAGCTGGACATGACCAAGGAAAGAATAAGTGAACTTACAGATATGTCAATGAAAGTTTCTGAATTGAAGGAAAAGAGGAGAAAGAATGAAAAAAATAGAGCAGAATCTCCAAAAACAGAATTGCAAAAGGTTAGACATACTTGCAACAGAAATATTAAGGGGTGGGGGAAGAGAAAGGAACAGAAAAAATATCTGAAATAATAAATGCTAAGAATGTTTCTAAATTACATACACAAAACTACATATTCAAAAAGCTTAGAGAATACCTTAAAGAATCTATATTTTTAAAAATATACACTAGGAATATTATGTTCAGATGGCAGGGGAAAAAAAGGCAAAGAGAACATCCTAAAAATAACCAGAGTGGAGGTGGATGGGGGAACCTTACCCACAGAGGACCAAGTATAAGAATTACATGGGACTTGTTTTTAGAAACTATATGAGAACGAAGAAAGTGGAGTGAAATATATAAACTATTGAAGAAAAAAATGCCAACTTAGAATGCTGTAGAGCGAAATCATTTTCAAGAGTGAATAGACACTTCCACTAGAGTGATTACTATAAAAAAGCAAAGCAAAACAAAAACAAGGGGAAAATCCCAGAAAACAAGAAGTGTTAGCAAGGATGTGGTGAAATTGGAACACTTGTGTACTATTGATGGGACTGTAAATTTATACAACCACTACAGAAAACAGTGTCAAGTTTCCTTGATAAAGTAAAAATGGAACTACCATATAATCCTGTAATCTCACTTCTGGGTAAACATCCAGAATAATTGAAAGTAGGGTATCAAAGATATATTTGTACACCTCTGTTCATAACAATACTATTCTTTTTTTTTAATTCATTTTTATTGTTAGACTTATTGGGGTGACATCTGTTAGCAAGGATTACATAGGTTTCAGGCATACAATTCTACAGTGCATTGTCAGCTTGATGTATAATAAATTCACCACCTAATGTGACTTCAATAGTCGTGAAATACAATAATACTTCCAAGGTACTTCAGATGTTTCAGCCCATTTTCACAGCCTCACAAACTTAGAAATACGTTAAATTTTTTAAAAAGGGGGACACTGCTGATGGGTTTGAACTATATCTTTGCTTTCTATGCTTTATAATACTGCAGGATCTTTTACTCTGCCTTATAGGAACTTCCTTCCTGGAACCTTTGCCCCAGGTAGAGACCAAAATTCAGAAAATATCTAGCTGGAAAACCAGCAATGCATTTGAACTGTCTTAAGTTTCCAGTTTACCCACCAACAACTAACTCATAAGAGGTAAAGTTCTGTGAGTTATTCACTCAACAGACTATTTTTTACTAAAGCAAATCTGATTTTCAGTCATGCCCAGAATTATCAAATAAACATAATACCACCAAAAAGAAATCGCAACATATTATCGTCTTACTTCTGAAAGCCTCTCCTATAAAATTTGAGTTTTCTATTCTTTGTTGCTTAAAAAGCTCCTGGGTGTCTTTAAAAATATGTTTAAACACTTTATCCAACCTCTTCTAGTTGTTGAAACCTGAGAATTGGCCTATGATGACTAATTTAATTCTTCCTCAAAAGCAAAGTCCTGTGGTGATGGTGAATATCTTTTCATGTATATTGGCCTCTGTATGCCCTCTTTGGAGGAGTGTCTATTCACATCCTCTGCCCATTTTTCAGTCAGATTGTTTATTTTTTTTTATCTTGAGTTATATGAGTTCCTTATATATTTTGAATATTAATCCCTCATCCAATGGATGTATCATTGGCGAATATTTTCTCCCATTCAGTAGGTAATCTTTTAGTCTTGTTGATGGTTTCTTTCAAGTGCAAAAATTCTTAAGTTTTATGTGGTCCCATTTGTTTACTTTTTGTTTCTCTTGTAAGGAGACCTATTCAAAAATATATTGCTAAGAGCAATGTCGAAGAGTTTACTGCCTGACTTTCTTTCAGAAATGAATGGTTTCAGGTTTTTACATTTAAGTCTTTAATCCATTTTGTGTTTATTCTTACATTTGGTGTATAAGAAAGTGATCCAGTTTCTTTCATTTATATGTGTCTATCCAATTTTTCCAACACTACTTATTGAATAGACTGTATTTCTGTTCTTGGGTTTTGACAGTAAAAAAAATTCTGGATTTTTTTAATAGTGGAAATAATGAAAACCCTAAATGGTTTATTAATAGTGTTTTGTGTCTCATATTCTATAAAATGCAAACTTCCAAAATGTCTTTTGTCAAAGAAACATTTTATATAAAATAGACAGAGAAAGAAATTAAAAATTATAAGTGAAGTTTGGAAAAGTATAACATAAAACTAAATCTAGAAATTTGTATATATGTGGAATGTCACCATCAATTAAAGTTTCTAGAATTTTTCATTCTTAGACTTGGATGTGAAAATTTCTTCTAACGTCATGTCAAGGTTGTCACTAACCAGTGATCAGTATCATTATTTTATTGTAGAAATCAAGCAAGAATTAATTAATACATTTTAATATTTGTATTTTAATAGAGTACAGATTACTGACCCATTTAATTTATTTATGACAGCTATGAATATTTATATTATTATATTGTGTTTTATATTAAGGATTATGGGCTTGAGAAAAAATTCTCAACCTTCTGTTATTTTTGTAATGATTACAATATGTATTTTGAAATAAATTTTTTATGTATAAATTAAATAATGAAATAATTATGGGAGTGATTAGGAGACTCAGAAGCTTCTATTAGAGTAGGAGTTCTATTTTTTGACTATGTGGTCAATCAAAATAGCTAACTTTTGAATAGTACTTATAATATGCCTGGAATTATACTATTGGTTTTATGTAAATGGTGACATTTAATATTTATAATAATCAAAGGTAGTAGAAATAACTATTGTAACTGCTTCAAATATGAAGGAAAAGGGGCCCAATAAGTTTAAATAACTATTCTAAAACTACATACCTAATAAAATAGGTGCAGTTTCTTTGACGAATCTTATGAAATTATTTGAAAAGTATGTAGTTTCATCCTTTTTATTTTTATTTTGGTTCAGTACACTAAAGTCTTTGACTATGTATTCTAATAATTGATGATGTGTTTCATAGAATAATTTCCAACAATACAGACTGGGCTGATTTCCCCTTTCTCCTTATAAGCAGATGGAATAAAGAATTTTTAAAAATGTAAAAAATGATTGACTGAAACTCTAAGCCCTTGTTAGGAGTTTGGTAATTTGGGGCTGGACCCAGAAAGCCAGCATCACTGCAGTGTGATTTGTTTTGCATCAATGATCTAATGTATCAGGCAACGTTAGAAGTCCAGTTTGACAATCAAAGAACAGTTTTACCTTTAGCTAACTCTATAAATAATATTCTCTACTAGTTTACAAATAAAATCATACCTATACATTATTTATCTGTATTCTTTCAAAATCACATGGCAGATAAACGTTGCTGTCTTTGTTTTACAGAGCGGAGTCACAGTTGAAGCTCGAGGAAACTGTGAGTTAACAACTCTGTGAGACATTATTAGGAACATGTCTCTGAGTAAATCCAAACCTCGTCACAAGTTGGTAAATAGAAACAGATACTTGAAGGGATCAAAAAGAAAACTGTTAAAGGGAATAGAGAAAACAGCCAGTTGGCTACATCTGTGGAAAGAGCTTCCGATCCTGCACTTTGATGGCAGACCTGAAACTCCATTCGATGTGATTAGTATGTTTTCCTCTTGTGAAGGAAGAGTTAGGGAGGCAGAGGAAGGAACAGAGACCTCTTCATTCGTGCCTTCACTAACAAAATTAGAATGAGTCCCTACGTGGAAATTGGGATCACCTCCTGAACCTAAACAGTTATCATATATCTACCTACCCACCTACCTACCTACACCTACCTATCATCTGTCTCTCCATGTATCTATCACCTATCTAGCATCTATCCATCTCTCTATCTACTTATCATCCATATACATGCAAAAAAATTTTGAATAAATAAATGGATGAAAGAATAAATGAATGGACAAATAATTAAATAAATAATGCTCATGTACCCTCCTGAAGCATAAAGTGGGATGGAGGTCCAGAAGTAGAGGACAGACCTGGGGAATTATTTTTTATATGCCTAACAAGCTCACCAAGTGATTCTTAAAATCATATATGTTTGGGAATATCAGCTCATATTTCATAGGGCAGTAAATAACTGGCAATAATTATATCTGAGAGTACAGATCAATTAGTATCAGGTAATTACTTTTTCCTAGCTTTTATATCAGCACTAGTTATCTCTAAATCTTCTCTCTGTGTAGCTGTTCTCTCTCTCTCTCTCTCTCTCTCTCTTCAAGTATTTCTGTCAATACCTGTCCACTCTTCTTATGTTTGGAACTCCCAGAACAGTCTCTGATATTATATTTACCCTTTCTTTGTAAGATGGTAGTTTTTAACTTAATGATATTCAGAAACTATCTTTATTTTTTCTAATCTGACACACAGATGAAATAGCCAAGTGAAGCTTTGACATAAAAATCAAGCGTGAACCTCATATTAATGAATACATAGTTTTAGGACTATTGTACACTTTTTCTTCTCCCCTTCCCTCAGATTTATTTTGCTCAGATGTTGTCCCTCCTGAGTCTTCTTATATTTCTAGAACTCATTTACAGGCTTATGAACTTAGTGAACTTCCAAGGTAGCTATTTCTTTTGAGAGAGAGAGAGGCAGAAAGAGAAAGGCAGTCATCTTTCCTATTCTTTAAATTTGTAGTGAATTGATGTCATTGTAGGGGCAGTAGGAATACTTTCTCTTGGTGCTGCATATATATTATTTGATCTGGTAATAAATGTAAAATATAGTCTTACATAAACATACATACCAGCTAACAGCTGAAGGTGGCAAATGAATTATAGAACACAAAACTAGTCCCTGGTAGCTCGACTGCCCTGTGTGTATAAAACTGTGTGAACAGAGTTTTTTAAAGAGACTTTTTCCGAATAATATTTCTAACAGTATAAGAAACAGGGACCTTGAAGTAAACCTTTTCATTTTTGAAAGTGCATTTACTACTTTAAGATTCTGTCTGGAATCCTCTGTGCATTTATATACTGCTTCCTACTTCTTGCCCTGTGTACCTGAGTTCTGACACAGTGAAACATGAGAAACCAACTTATCCTCCAAAGCCCGTTTCTGACTGCTGATAGGGTGTAGGTCAGTGCTAGTGTAGACTGTTGAATCTTAGTACTTTTTTTACCTGCACACTGGGTACAGAAATCCAGGTGAAATGCAACATTTTGAATCA
This sequence comes from Lyroderma lyra, assembly GCA_004026885.1. Taxonomy (NCBI): domain Eukaryota; kingdom Metazoa; phylum Chordata; class Mammalia; order Chiroptera; family Megadermatidae; genus Lyroderma; species Lyroderma lyra. The sequence continues at coordinate 145,648 of PVJL010000761.1, read as the reverse complement.
ATCAATCAACACATGTTGATTGAGCATCCAAGATGTGTAGGTAAAGTAGGATGTTAAAGTTGTTATTAGGCATGGCCCATACCCTCAGCAAACTTAAAATTTAGTTAGCTCATCATCTGGTAAAAATATGAAAAATAACACACCAATAACAGAAATAATGTTAAAAAAGTAAGCTAAAGTTTAAAAGATAATAGTTGCAAAATATACAGTAGACAAATGATTAGTATCCACAATATTTGACTGTTGCCGACATATCAATGAGTAAAATATCAACAACCCATATCAAAATCTGCAAATGATATGAACAAATAATTTGGCCTGCAGGCAGTTTTGCTGACTCTTAAGTTAGAAGGCTATGACAGTAATCTTGAGAGCATTAGTTATGATGAAGTGAAGAAAGTTAAGAGATAGGATTGCATATTTTACATACTTTGAAATTAGAGTCAATAGGATTTCCTGATAAGTTTGATGTGAAGTGGGAGCAAAAGAGGTGCCAAGAATAATTTTAAGATTTTGATCTGAGTGCTGAAGGTGAAGATTGCCATTCACTGAGCTAGAGAAGATTAAAGGAGGATCACTTTTGAAGAAGAAAATTAGAAATTCAGATTGGTATATGTTAAGCTATTTGAAATCCAGGTGGGAATGGCAAGGACATAATTGGAAAAACAAATCTGGAGCTCATGACCTTTGTCTGGGATGAAGATATACTTTTGGGAGTCATCAGTATATAGATAGTATGAAAGCTATGAGACTTGATTAGATTACTAGAGAATGAGCATGAATAGTTTTAATAATGAACTGTGGACTACAATCAAAACACAACTAATGAGACATGAGGTGGTAGGGTACAGTTAACATTTATTAGAGAAAAATTTTATAGTTTCTAACCATGGAGAAAAATTGTTGAATGGGGCTCTAAAGAGTAAGAGCTGGAAAAATCAGAAAGATTCAGACAGGTACTAGTACCATTGAGATCACAGAGGGGTTTCAGTTGCTGATAATAGAATTTAGCATCTAACTCTGGGAATATATGTTGAGGTAGAGATAAATCAAGATCATCAGAGTAGAGAAGGTTAAGAAACTGAAAGGTCATGTTTGGATTGTTTATTGTGTTTACTGACAACATCAAGAATGCTGGCAGGAAAACAATGAGAATTATTGTGATGCTAAAACAATCAATAAATGAAAGAAAATGTTGAGTTATGTGCATAATTGCTAAAAGAAAGAGAAAAGGTTGACAAAAATTTTTTTCATGGATCTTAAGAAGGTTTTTTTTCCTTCCATTTTTATTTATAAATGGTATAGGGAGGAAAAGTGGTCTGAAAAAAGAAATCAGAAATATCTACCATACTTCCATAGTTGGTAACATGGAATGTGTGGAAGTAAAACATACCACCTGAGAGAGCTGCAAGGAAACTAATGTGCTTAGAAAATTTTCAAGTTTTAATTTAAACAGGAAGGTGAAGGAAATGCTCAGAGAAGGTGTGAAGAATAAAGGAGACTGAAATCCCTAAGTTACAGTACAATGAGTTTTGGGAGTTGGGAAGGAGTAGGAGATAGGGTCACTGTAGATACGCACAGAACCTTGTAAGGATGGGATTCTGGCTGATGAGAAATGACAGGACATCTTGATTTGCTTTTGTAGACTGAAGTAAAAAAAAATAAAGAGTATGAAATTCTTGACAGACTCAGGGTGATGAGGCAGTGGGCTATGAGACAGAGGTTGGAAGAGAAACCTTGCTTGAGATGTAGAGTTTTGGCATCTCCTAACTCTCCGAAGGATGGACATATAGAATCCAGGGAAGAAGCAGTGTTATCAGAAGCAAGTGGGGCTTTGTATTTATAAAAACAAGTAAAGAAAAGTAAGATAATTGTTTAAAAAGGATACATTTTTTTCTGTACGATAGGTAACAGTAATTTGAGAAGAATGCTTCTTTGGAAGAAATAGAGATGTTTAAAATTTGTTTGAAAATATGTGTAATAAAATGTGTATGCTAAAAATCTAGGGTAACCACTTCTATGGATGGAAATGCTATTTATAACTTCTAGCATAATCTGAGGTAGAAGGAAAAAAGAGGAGAGCATAAATAAATTTATCAAATCAACAGGAGACAAGTAGAAGAAAAATAGAAAAAAATGATAAATAGAAAAAGAAGATAGACTGTGATACATCAGCTTTCATAATAACTGTAAGTAAATTGAACTCACCTATTAATATCTGGAGTATATATTATTGATTTTAAAACCAAAACTGAATTCCATCATGTGTGCTTACCAGACACAAACCTAAAATATTAGGATACACACAACAGATGAAAATTAACTTTTACACATAAGGCAAATACTAAACAAAATAATGGAACAACATTAATATCTTTCAAAATAAAATTTCAGCAAAAAAACGATTATGGATAAAAAAACATAAAATTAAAAGAAAATTTATAAAGAAGATGAATTAATAATAATAAACATATACAACATAATATATCTTTGAAATATATAACACATTTCATCATGGTAAAAACTTGTAACATAAATTTATCAGAACTTTTTGGGAAACATAAAAAAGCAAACAAACAAACAAACAAAAAACCAACTGCCTAGGGTTTGGAATGTTTGAACTATAATTTGTTTTAGTATGTTTAGGTAGATTCTTGAGAAAGACAAAAAGAAAATGTACCTCTCTTTTAATTATATATGGAGCATTAGCAAAACTTGAGTATTATAAAACTGACAAAGGATATCTTATCAATTTTCACTGAGTTTGAGTTTTAAATAATTCAAGTTACGTCCCATGAGTAAAATTAAATACAACTAAGTATCATAAAGAAAATATGCTTAAAATACAATATATCTAGATACTAAAATTTCATTCCTAAAGATTTCATGGATAAAAGTAGAAATTACAATGAGTATTATGAAATCTGTATTTTACAATTAAGTGACAATGATCTATACTTGAAGGTAAAGCTAAAACAGTGTTTAAAGGTAAATCTATAGCCATATGAATTTAATTAAAATATGAAAGAAAACATTTAGGTTAGACTAAACATTTAAGTTAAAAATAGAAAAAAGTAACTAGAATAAAGAAATAATAGAACAAGAGCAGAAATTAATGAATACAATAAAAACTAGAGGTTTAACCAAACCAAATTAAAAAAAAGATATCAAAAATGATAATAAAATATCTAGCAATACTATAAGAAATGAAGGGATAAATAAATTTATATCAGACAGCAAGAGAGATCATTTCAGATATGTTCAAGATTTTTAAACCATAGACTATAAAATAAATCATCTATGTCAATGCATTTGGAAACTTGAATGCTATAGACAAGTTATATACATGTTACATGTGAAATTAAGAAATAGAAAACCAATAAAAATGAATTAAAAAAAAAAAGAAATAGAAAACCTACATAAAATAAAAATAATTTAGAATATCAAATATATAATAAAACATCTTAATCTAAAAATCACAAATCCAAAAAGTTTTTACAGGTAAGTTTTACTAAGTCTTCAAGTAAGAGAGAATTACACTTACAATAACTCTTTTCAACACTGGAAAGATAGAGTTATACCCTTCATAACAAAACCGGAATAGAAAAACACAAGAAGAATTTATAAACTATCTACATGAAGATAAAGCTGCAAAATATTAAACAACAAAGTAAATATAACAATGTAGACAAAAATTATACTGTGGTCACATTTGATTAATCCAGATATACAAGGATTGCAGAATATTAAAAATTCAATGTTAGACTTATAGTGACAAGCCACAAATTCAAACATTGGTCATCAAAGTAACAGAGAACCACAATTCCTGGGAAACGGGACATGCACGGTGAGACCAATGATGACCCTAGATTATGGTTTGGAGAACACAGATAAGAGGGAAGCGGTCTGAGAGCCAGGAGTTGAAAGTTCAGGAAGGCAAAGACACATAGAGTTTATAAATTAGGATATGGGGGAAAAGGGGGAGACTTCAGGCAGAGTACTCTGGGGATCTGCAGAGAATACCTCTTCAGTATTCAGCACAACACTGATCAGCACATGCATGTTAGAAAACTAGCTAAGGATGACAAAATAAAAAAGAAATCCAAAAGGATGAGAAGAACAATCCTTGAGGCTCATATACAGTTGGTAAGAATTTGTGTTTCTAATAACCAAAGTGGGAAAAGAAAACATTTATGCTTTGCATCCATGTGGTTGTCTCATATGCAACATCTTCTGGCTTAAGGATGCATCGTCGTCTACTATCAAGACAAATACCTCAGAATCTACATGAATGCCAGGTCTGAAAAGGTATGGTTTAATGATAAATACCAGATATATCATTAGAAAAATTAAAGGATCAAGTCTGCTGGTTCCCAAATGTAATCTTGGGAAATGATGTGACCTCTCTGACCTTCAACAATAAATTGCTAATCATCATTACTATACTGGCTAAGGTAAAGAAAGTTCATTATAAACTCCAAAGCTGCTACCTAAAATTGGCAGGTGCTCAATTTATTATTTTTATTAGAAGTCAAGATTCATTGGTACAAGAAACATAAGATGATTTTCCTACAAATAAATCTATTTTAAAAGGTTTTGGAAAACCCAAAGTATCTTTGGAAAGGGCAAAGAACTGGGAGAAAACCCCCTAACTCATGCAGCAGAACTGGTTCAGCAATATGCCACTTTCTCTCCTCCTGTACTCCAGATGCCCACATGTATGTCTTTGACATCATGGGTACTGAACAGTGAATGTTGCCAGCACTGCCAACCTCTGCCCCTGCAAAGCAGATGTAGCTGCTGCCATTGCTGTGGCACTCACCACTTCTTTGCATCAGTAACTGTAGAATACCTAGGGCGACTGGTGATTGGCAAATTGGAGATCAGGTGCCTGCATCATAGTCACAAGGAAGGGTAGAAAAGAAAGTAGAACAACTTCAATTAAGGAGCGTTAGGTAAGAGGCTGGGTGGCCAAGGATAATGAGTAATGCCCATGTACTTTTTCTTTAACCTCTAAAAATGTTGGTGAAACAAAGGTGCAGAAAAGTTAAGTGACATATCTAAAATCACAAAATTATTATGGGGCAGACATACAAATAGAAACCCACATGTGCCTGGACTTCAAACAATACAACCATCAAACTATTCTAAATTGTTTCACTAAGAAGTAAGCCTACTATGTGTCAGTGTTTTTAGGTTGTTTTCTTCCCTGATTACCTGAGGACAAAGGAATAATTTGCATCTCTTCTAACTTACAACTGATATCCTAGAATAGTTAATGATAAAGCTGTTAACTTTGAAAAAGACATGATATTTTTCTTGCCTCAGTATGGGTAAAAGTTATCTAGGTTTTAAACTGTGTACTATGTTATAAATACCATATTCTGTCATAAATCACAAAGAATGAAAACTCTATTATGAAGCCACTGTGATGCGGAGATGCCAGCACAGATTTGTCCAGTTAAGAACCACTCAAATCTGTCTACATTTCATTGACCCCTTTCCTACTATAAAGTGCTGCATGAATTCTTAATGATAACAACAGTGACCTAAGTTACTGATGCCTAATGGCTTTCAGCTTTAAATGTTGATGATGTAAGTTCAATTCATGAGAGACTAGTGCCTACACCATGGAAACCTCTATCACAATCAGTACTAATTTGCAGTCTAAACAGAAAGGCCAAGGTTTGACTAAAGAGGCTAAATTTCCTTCTTATTTTTTGTGACTATTTCTACTAGCTGGGTATTAGAAGCAAATTTTGAATATTGTCACTTTGCACAAAATCCTATTTAAGCATGAGATAAAGCATGAGAGATCCAATTTGCACTGAGAGGACAGTGTTATACCTGTATGTTGAAATGGCTTCATGGTTAAGAGTCAGAAGACTTCGGTTTGAGCAACAACCATGGCTGTTGCTTTTTAAGTTTTGTAACCTTGGGCAAGTCACCTAAACTTTGGGACCCTCAGTTACTTCATCTGTGCAAGGAGGACTATAATACTTGTTACATAATTTGTTTCTCCTTCAAAGAAAATGAATGAGAAAGCACTTAAGTTAAACTGCTATTCAGATGTAGGTCATGATTTCATTTCTAACTTTTATTGTTAACTGATTTACCATACAATTTGCCAGTCAGTACCTACAATGATGACAAAATAGTTAAGAAAGTTGGTGAAACTTGTGTTAATTCAATCACTATAGCATATTACTTTTTCCAGCTTCATTGAGGTATAATTGACAAAATTGTAAGATGTTTAAAGTGTGCATTATGATGATTTGATATTTGATTCCTCCCATCTAGTAAATTAATACATCCATGACCTCACATATTAATTTACACACACACACACACACACACACACACACACAGAGAGAGAGAGAGAGAGAGAGAGAGAGAGAGAGAGAGAGTCCAGAGAGAGAGAGAGAGAGAGAGAGAGAGAGAGAGAGAGAGAGAGTCCAGAAAACATCCAGCCATGTAATATGAAAAATAGACGCATTTGTGATTAGTGGCTATTTTTTTTCTGGACAGCCCTCTATATACATATGTATTTGTGAGCATATGTGTGTGTGTATATGTGTGTGTGTGCATGTGTGTGTGTGTGCCAAAAATGTATACACATTTTAAGAGATGTTATCTATGTATTACTTTTCAAAGTTGAGTTGAATTATGGTTGCTCAAAAATGGACATTAATCAAAAGAATGCTAGTTTCACCATACCACAGGCAGGACAGTAAAAAAAATGGTGGAAGCATGGTTATTGTTCGAGGAGTACAAGACCATTTTGAAAAAAAATTTGAGAATATTGTTTGAGTTTCTCCCGCATTCTCTTAACTTAAAATCCCTTGACTTCTATCTAAAGGGGACCTTAAAGGCTGTGGCAGACACTTTGGTCATTGTTGCTCAAGCAGTAGTTCGCCATAATCAGGAGTGTCTGGATGCTGATGGTGACCACTTTGAGCACCTCTTGTAATTGCAAAAGTAAAACATGACTTGTATTCATCTTTTGTTATTGGTATATATTGAGTATTTCAATTTTAATACAGTTGTTTCTTTTCTTAAAATGTGTTTACTTTTATTGGCACCTTCTGTATGTACATATGTGTATATATTAATTAATCAATCAATTAATTAGTTTGTTTTGTTTTTGGTGAAACATGCTGCGAGTCTTCTTGGCTCTCGTTTGGTGAGAATTTATTGTTAAACAATAAGAGGTAGTTGGGCTGCAAACACTGAAGGAAGGGTGCTGCCCTCATTATTAAGTAGAGTTCCAAAACTTGTTTAAGGTTTCAATATTGCCTGACATACAGCTCTTTAATTTATCAGCACATCCTATCAATTTCACCTGAAATGTTATCAGAAATTCATTTCTTTTCTCCATGTTATCCTCTTGCTTCTTTCTCACTTTCAATACAGTCCTTACTCATTCGCCCTCAGTCTTTAAAATATAAAATCAAATCATGTTTCTTCCTAACTTAAAACTATGTGATGCATTCTCATTGCATTTAAAATAAAATCCAGACTCCATACATACATAATCTGGCATGTGCCTCCTTTCACATTTATATCTCATGTGACTCTCCTCTCTCTGACTTCAACCGTTAAGGTTTTCTTTCATATCTTCAGTTTGGCCAGCTCTTTGCTGCCTCCAAGACTTTTGCTTCTCTCCTTTGGAAAGCTCTTTGTCCTTCTTTTCACAAAGTTAATGCCTGAAACTTCAAGTCCCAAGATAAATGTCAACTTCAGAGAAAGGCCTTTCTTGACTATGCTTAGTATCTAACTCCCACCCCATTCTAATTAATTTATTAATTTATTTTGGTCTGGCTTCTCCACCAGAATGAGAGCTGCATGATGGCAGGGCTCATGTCTGTCAATATCATCAATGTATATCATGCTCCTAGCAAAATTCCTGGCCTATAAGTGCTGTTCAACAAATATTTATAAATGAATGAACAAAAATGGCTGACAGGCTAGCTGTCTGAGTGGGTGATGTATTAGAACTTTGTCCTTCCTGACCAAAATGGAAAAAAAAAAAACCTTGTCAAATAAAATATCAATATTTTCCTGGAAGATTGCATATAAATTGGAATTTTATTTTTAAAAAACATGATTTCCCATTATAGTTTCATGAATTATTTATCATTTATATTAAGTAATTTTGGTAAATACCTATTCTTAACAATTGAAAAGTATCTATCTTCAGATTCTTGATTAAAGAATTAACAGCATCTGGGAATCAGGAGGTTTGAAGTCCACCCATTTTGTCTAGTAAATCCCGCCCCACAATTCATTCACAGCCTGGAATCTTCTCGACGATATCTGAACCATTCAGTTTTGTCAGGCACAATTCTACTGAAAAAGAATTTACTATTTCCAAAGTCCTTGCATTCCATTTTTGAACAGCTCTGACTGCTGGAAATGTATCTTGTTTATCTGAGCTAAATTCTCACTTTTTTCCATAACTTTCCTGTACTTCTATCATTTGTAGCCATAGAAATTAGGCTGATTTGTTTGATGCATGAATCCTTCATGTTTGGAGACAGACATGTTGAATTCTTTTTCTTCTAGTAAGTACTATATTTTCTCTCTGCTAGTAACTTCCAAATAAATATAAGAAAATAGTTTAAGAAAACTTTTTCTATATTTCTGTATTGAAAAAATCATATTATAAAGTGAATAATGACTTTCAGTGCATTTCTGGTCTAATCTTGTGCTTATGATTAAATGGGAAACAAACTCACATTTCAAATAAATATTGAAACCTTCATTGTATAGCCTTAAAAATTGTCTTAAATATCATTTTATTTGCTTTTACTAAGTTTTCATATATATTTGGCAGTTCTTTGAACTAGACTTAGTATAAAATTATTTGTTATGTGAGGTTTTATATTTATAGATAAGTCAGTATAAATTTTTGTAGTTGTCTCTTCCTCATGAGTAGCTGAAGATAATTCATCCCTTTTTTCTAATCCTGTCTCTTGTTATGTGCATATACACACATACACATATGTGTGTGTGTGTGTGTGTGTGTGTGTGTGCGCGCGCACGTGTGTGTGTGTGTGTATTCATTATATGCACTTTGCAAAATTTGGCTGTATTTTATCATATTTCATTTGCCATTTACAAACGTTAGTACCCTGGACATTAAGCTTGAGGAAAAAAGGGAAAAACATTAACTTAAAATTTTTATGTGAAATTCTTATGTGGAAAGCTAAAAGCAATAAACAAATAAGACAAACAAAACTCCTACACAGAGGCAGTTTGAAAATGGCAGAGGGAAGTGGCAGAAGAGAGTAAAAAGGGTCAAATACATGGTGATGGAAGAAGAACTAATTCTGTGTGGTGAATACACAATGGAATATATAGATGATGTGTCATAGAATAAAACCAGTGTCACCTCAATAAATTTACTAAAAATTAAAAAAAAAATCTATTCCTATAGTAACAAAACCATCTCTTTGTTATTTACTTGTTTTAATAATTTTAACCAAGAGGATCCAAATATTAATTGTGAATTTATGATGACAGAAGGTAAAGTATATGTAAGCAGTTATATGTTTTTACTAATTTTAAAGTATTATCTTTATAAGATATTAGACTGTGGAATCTTACTTGGGAATAACATTTTGTACCTGTGTCCATGAAATATTTCCTCTGTGCTGTGAAAGGTGATCATTAACGCTAACAAAACTCTGCTGCAAATAAAAATATAAAATGAAGAGCTACATATATGCTTGCATTTTTCTTTATACATTATTATGTTTCCAAAAATAGATTCATTGGGAAAACTATCAATAGTGAAAGAGAAACTGAACAAAACCCTATGAATGAAATGAATTTGAAAATACATAAAGTAAAAGCTCTGTGTTGTGGTATTTGAGTTTTGGCCTCTCTGGATTTTAGACTAGAGAAGAGTTACTATAAAATTCGCATCTGCATACCTACAAATAATCTAGACTTTATAAATTAGAAATAGTTTACTCTAGGGGTGGGGGTGGGAGTCTTACTTTGCTTCATTCATTGAATTAAGAATGGACACATGACCCAAACTGAGCCAATGGTATTTTATGGTGATGTTTTCGAGAATGAAATATTTTCTCCTTGAGATAGCTAGAGCTGCAGGTGGCCATTAATACCACAACATTGAAAGGGTCTGCCTCAAAATCAAGGCAACAGACTGAAAGGCATTGCCTCAGGATGACAGATGTAAGAATGAGTAACATGATGACATGTGAGCTATGGAGTCTTAAAACCCTACCTGAAAAAAGGCCAAATCATTTGCTTTCACATTTCTGCTCATATTGGTTTGCTTTTTGTCACTTGAACTGAACTAGTCCTGACTTTTACACATATTATATTTAGTACATATTTCAAGTCTTCAGATAAAATGTAATAAAAGACTAGAAGCCTTTCTGCCACAATAGGGTCCCATTTTGGAGAGCTTATAGCTGTGTCTATAAGTACAGCTCTCCAAATGCTTAACTCTGCCATTTACATAGAAAATTCATTTATTTTTTAAAATGATGTAACGAAATATCAGCAGATGTTCTTTTATACTCTGAAATTTAAATTAAATTAGCTGGATGTCCCTGTTTAATATCTTGGGAAAGTGCCGGGTCTTCCCCAAGAATGTTGTCAATTCTTTACATCCTGAAGATCCTCAAGGTATCTACTCTTTCTGTTAATCTTTTAGTCTCTCTTATCTCATTTTACATGGCTCTTTTTGTTTCATGTGTTTACTATGCTGGCTCAGACTTGTAACTCAGCCTTTTTATTCTAAATCACCCAAACCTCTCATCCAATGCATATCTTCATAGCAAACTTTTAATGTGTGGAGTGGCAGGGTGGTTTGCACTGCAGTCAGGAATTAGTCAAACTTTCTTCCCTGTTGCCTAGATTTTGCTCTTGCTTTCTTTTCTTTTACTCTTTTCTCTCTCATTTTCTTCTCTGCCTTTTCGAATTTCTATCTGTTTTACCTACAGGCTAGTTTGGCTTCCTCTTTTTCCTCCCTTCTCAACTCTGTTCCTAAAGCTTCACCTTCCTAACTAAAGTTATTATCAAGCTGTTTGCGCAATTATCAAACCCCTTCCTGAAGTCTCCAGGTAACACTTTTGTTTTCTTGCTACACTTAAAAAGATGCTCAAATAATAAATATGTAGCTTTTTAAAAATTCTGTGTATATTCTTTTCTCTCTCCTCATACCGAAGTAAGTAATTTAAGTAAAGGGGTTTAGGAGAGAAAGTTGATCTCTGCTTAACTAATAAAAGGAAGAGATGTAATATCAGTGCAAGTTCTCCACAAGTGGCCACACCGGTGAAATCTTAACCCAACTCAGATCCAGTGCTAAGGGGAGCGCAAGTCTAGTCAATGCTGAGTCAGGCTCTAATTCTCTCATAAGCAAGGGCAGTGATTTAGAAGTGTGTTGATTAATATGTAAATGTGTTTTGGGAAAGAGGAAAAGTTCAGCTGTGTGACACAATGGAAATTTTGTTCTATTTCCTAGACTGTTTATGGAAAACCAGGCTGCTTTCTAATAAAAATTTGGCCAGAATATATAATATAAAAATTGGGCAAATCTCTTAACTGGCTGATTTTCAGTGTTCCCATTTTAGAACTAAAATTGAGTTTATTTTTGAAACACACAGACATAGTTTACTTCGGTAATGTTTTTAGGTGGTGTTTGTAAATGTATACTGCAATACTGTTCTGGAAGTAACAAACACACACGTCGGTGAGATGATAGCATCGCCAAGGATTTGTAGCAATCTTGTGTTGCCAAAGCAACGTGTTTCCATCATAAGCTGCACATAATGCCAACATTTCCTTCTCCAATCTTGAAGGAACAATTAGATACTATTTGGGAAATGTTCTGAGTTCTACATGAATCTGTTCTGTGTCCTTCCTGGGATTGACTCACACAGAACATTACTCCTTTTCAATTGTTGTCTCTGAGTTTAATTGCTTTATTTAAATTTAAAATTATTTTTTATTTTATAGATTAGCTATAAAGTAGCCATTGTACTATTTAAAACTTGTAGATAAGTGACTCGAAAATAATTTGATAGTTTAGGTCTGTTAGAACCTCTTGTATTTGACCAATGAAAAATGACAGGAATCATTCTAGACTTGAATGTCATCCCACAGTAATAATCATGTGAGAAAAAAATTTTCTTCAGTTTTAAAACCAAACAGGTAGAAGCTGTCAGGACACACTAGCAAAGAATCTGAGAAGCTAATCCCAGCTCAGTCTTTTCCATTAGTGCCCCTTTGCCCAAACAACCTTATTTTTTCCTGACCCACCATTGCATATGATACTGAACACAGCTGTGGATCAATGAAGTCATTCACAGATTCAACTCATAGGTAAGATAAATGATGGATTAATTTAAGTTCCCTGGGCCTATATTTTTGTTATATGTCTGAATGGTAACAGAAACCCCCTACTGGATCTTCTTCAAATTGTTGCTTTCTTTTTTTTCTTGCAAAGTTTAATGTTTTTGTTTGTTTGTTTATGTTAACATTTTATTTTAGCTTAGTCCAATTTGCTAAGAGCTGTCTATGAACATTGGTTTCTATGTCTAGCCATAGGCGTCTCCCATGGAAAAAGATAAAACACGCAGACCTTAATCACATATGCACCAAGTGCTAAAATAATCCCTCAACAGGTAATTTATCTTTTGAGAACTGTGGGAAACAAAACTCAATTCTAGCACTTGATGTGATTAATGTTGATGTTGAAAACTAGAAAGAAATAAACAGAGAACAGAAAAATTGAGAGAAAGTTAACATTAATTTTTTTCAGGAAATCAAACTTTGGGGTAGTCATGATGAAGATGAACACAAAATAATGAAGTATGATGGCTAGTTTGATGTCCTCACTTCTTCTCAATCCTGACATAACCTGTGAATCATCATTTTGGTGGTAAAACTGGGTTGTTTTACGTGTATTCAATGCTCAAGGTGACCCTAGGAAGTGGATGGAAATAATGTCCCCATTTTATAGATAAGGGACTGTGGCTAAAGAGAACTTCTCCAAGGTCTCACAGCCAATAAAGAATTAAATTGCAGCTTGATTGAATGTGGAGGATAATGATTGATAGACCTGAGAAATAGTATTCAAAACATATGTGCCATCTATGCTCAACAAAAGGTCTTACAATATTTTCTCTCATTTTCTATGCATTCAGATGTATAGAAAATTATTTATCCTTAGAATTAAGAGAATTTTATTTTCTTCCACAGAATCAGCTCTCCCTCATCAAATAAAATTACTCCTCCTTTGTGGGTTTTCTTTGAATATGTCAGATAACCAGTTTCTTGATGGCTATTTTATTTTGTGTATTCAGGTCTCTAAGTGCATCTTAGAAGATACATTATTTTTATTTCCACCCTAGGTTATTGAGAACTGAGTCTAAAGTAATGAGAATATCTTCAAAAACAGGAGTGAGTAAGAGAGAGGTTCCTGGGAGTTGTACATCATCTTAAAAAGGATGACTAGAACTCAGTCTTGACATTTTTGATGAATTGTGCTAACAGTACATCTTTTATCTTTTCTTTTTTTCTTTTTTCTTTTTCTTTTTTTTTTTTTTTTTATGTGGGTAGTTCCCTGGCTGGGAATGGAACCCAGGCCGCAGTGTTCACAGCACCAAAGCCTTAGCCACTACACCACCAGGGAGCTCTAGGATGTCTTTTAAAATGTTAATATCTAGTAAACTGATCTGGTTAAATTTCTCATTTGTTATATAGAAGGTCATTTTGCCAGGAAATTCCTCATGAAAAGAGTCTCTCCCAACCACCTACCTCTCTTTAAAAAAAACTGTTACTCCTACGAGGAGGAATCCAAGATGGCAAAGTACAGAAACATTGAGGTTGCTTCCTTTGTGAACACATTAAAATTACAACTAAATTATAGAACAATCAACCTAGAGAACCACGTGAAGTCTAGCTAAAAGGAAGTTTTATAACTAAAGATATAATAAAGACGCTACATCAAGACTGGTAGGAGGGGCAGAGATATGAAATGGGCCAGCTCCAAACCTGTTTGGCTGTTAAAAACTGGGAGGGGTATCTCAGCTACAGAGGTGCCCCCCAGAGAAGAGAGAAACTCCAGGCCCACACAAAGCACCCCAACTCAAAGTACTGGTGCTGGAAAGAGGAGCCCCCATATGACCTGGCTATGAAAAACAGTGGGGATTCTGACTATCTGGGTGAGGCAGAAGACTGCAGGAATCCCAGGGGTCCTCTTAAGGGGCCCGCACACAGACTCACTCACTTGCAGGCAGTCACCCTGGGCTCCGTTGGAAGAACTGTGACTTGGGGGGTGTCAGAGGCAGACGAGGGATAGGCTGAAATGTGTGGCTTCAGGGCAAGGGCTGGAGAACAGTCACCATTTTCCCTGTGTGAAGACCTCCTGTGCAGCCAGTGGGCCCGCTCCATCTTTTCTGTGTTGAGCCCGCCCCCACAGGCCAAATTAGAATCTGATTGGTCTTGAGCTCTGCTCACTTCACTCTGCTGACTCACTGAGACTCCACTAATGCCGGAGGCACTTTCTCCTTGAGCAGCCAGCTCCACCCACATTCACTCTCTCCTGGAAAACAACAGGGGTCCATGGGCTCTGGGCAGGCAGCAGCTGGCCTCCGTGTGCTCTGGTTTTTATATTTTCTTCTTTTTTTTTTAATGTGGGTAGTTTCCTGGCTGGGAATCGAACCCAGGGTGCAGCGTTGATAGCACCTAAGCCTTAGCCACTACACCACCAGGGAAAAGTCCGTGTGCTCTGAAACATTGTGCTGAGTATTTTCAGGCTCAGCAATGGCACCAAACCAGAATCTACATTAAGCTGGTGAACACAACTCTTCCCACTCTAGTGACTCCTTGAGGCCCTGCCTCACCCCAGCTCACGTATTGCACAAGGCATTATTAGAGGCTGAACCTTAAGGCTGACAGGTGACAGCAGGCCTTGGGGTGTCCTGGCTTTTTGTCGTGCTACTCCCCAAGGCCTGGTCCTGGTGGCAGCTATTTTCAGTGGTCTCTCCCATGCACCTCCAAGTTTAGCACAGGCAGCAAACAACTGTGGATTACTTTGGAACCCTTACCAGGTAGTCCCGGGCTGGTCACAAGCAGGGGGTAACTGGGCCTGCACCAAAGCCCTGCCCCAAAGGCCTCAGAACCAATATACTTGGAGGTTGGCTTCAGACCCCAGCAGAGCACTGCCCAATTAGCCCCATAAGTGGCACACCAAAAGGGCAGTCTCAAAAGGCACCAGAACCCACAGGGGCACATTCCACTCAGTGATGTAAGCCCTCCCCTGCTTAGCAGCCCACAAACTGTGGACATGGCCAAAAGCCACAGCCAATAAGCTTGAAGGCCAATTGCACCCACTGACATGCCAATAGCAATCAAGTCTTAGTCTCAACTACAACAGGAAGGCACACACAACCCACACAGGGGACACTCCTGGAGCACCTAGAGCAGGTGACCAGGGAGATTGTGTCACTGGGCCCCACAGGGCACCTACTACATAAGGCCACCCAGTAAGACTAGGAGACATAGCAGATCTACCTAATACATAAAAACAAACACAGAGAGGCAGCCAAAATGAGGAAACAAAAAATGTGTCCCAGATGAAAGAATAGGAGAAAACTACAGAAAAAAATAATGAAATGAAACAGAGGGAAGCCATGTATCAGAGACAGGGTTCAACACAATTGTTATAAGAATTCTCAAGGAACTTAGAACTTCAACCAAAAGATAGCAAGCATAAAAAAGGACATAGAAAACATAAAACCAGTCAGAAATGAAGAACACAATTTCATTTCATAATTGAAATGAAAAATGCACTAGAAGAAATAACCAGCAGACTAGATGAAGCAAAAGATATTATCAGTGATTTGGAAGGCAAGGTAGCAGAAAATATCCCATCAGAAGAGAAAAAAGAAAAAGAATTTAAACAATAAGAATAGGTTAAGAGACCTCTGAAACATCAAGCACACCAACATTTGCACCAGGTACCAGAAGAAGAATGAAAACAGCAAGGGATTGAGAACCTATTTAAAGAAATAATGACTGAAAACTTTCCTAACTGGGTGAAGGAAATATACAAGCCCAGGAAGCACAGAGAATCCCAAACAAGATCAACCTAAACAGGCCCACACCAAGGAACATTATAATTAAAATGGCAAAGGTTAAAGACAAAGAGAGAATCCGAAATGCAGCAAGAGAAAGGCAACCAGTAATTTATAAGGGATCTCTCATTATTTTGTCAGCTGATTTCTCAACAGAAACATTGCAGGCTGAAACGGATTGGCATAAATAGTCAATATGATGAAAAAGAAGATTTCTCTACCCAGCAAGGCCATCGTTTAAAATCAACAGATAGATAAAAAGCTTCCCAGACAAGAAAATCTAAGAGTTCATCACCAGCAAACCAGTATTACAAGGAATGGTAAAAGATCCTTTTTAAGACAGAAAAATGGCTACATATTTGTCAACATTACTTTTCAATGTAAATGGATTAAATGCTCCAATCAAAAGATAGGGTGGCTGAATGAGTAAGAAAACAAAACCCTTATATTTGCTGCCTATAAGAAACTCACTTCAGATTGAAGACACGTACACAATGAAAAGTAAAGGGGTAAGGAAAGATATTTCATTAAAATGGAGATTTACAAAAAAGCTGGGGTAGCAATACTTATACCAGACAAAATAGACTTTCATAAAAAGAGACAAAGAAGAACCTAGTAATCCCACTTCTGGGTATTTTCCAAAGAAAACCAAATTGCTACTTTGATGGGACATATGTATCCATATGTCCATTGCAGCACTGTTTACAATGGCCAAGATGTGGAGGCAGCCTGGGTGTTTGTAGATGGAAGAATGAATAAAGAATTGGTGGTGCCTGTATGCAATGGAATATTGCTCACCCATAGGTGCACATGGGTCCATGTCATCTGCAGTGGCATGGATGGACCTGGAGGGTATTATGCTGAATCGAGTATGTCAGACAAAGACAGATGCAATGTAATTTTGCTCATATGTAAAATCTAAAGAACAGAACCTTCTATCTTCTCTTTGTATTTCAAAAATGCTGCTTTGGTGAATGATACAACACGGCAATATACAAGGTCAACATTCATAATTCCTGCTCTGACTTGCTTTGGAATTTGATGAGACCAAAGACAAAAATTACAATAGTGCTCTTCATGATGTTATTTAACAGCAAGAGTGATTAGCTATTTTAGAATGGTACTACTAATAATTTAAGCTAGAGTCATTTTCTGATGTCTTTGATATTTACATAGTTTGTTATTTAAGAATGAATTAGCTTTTAGTTATAAGACAAAAATACTAGGTGTGATATTTTGAAAAAGGCACTATGAAGTACACAAAATATTTCCCTTTTTGACACTTAATACTATCTCTAAAGACTACCAGTTTATGGTATCAGAAAGGTTAGCGGAACTAATATGTGACATTAATACATGACATTACTTGATCATAAACAAGTAGATGAAAATGAGCATTATTTAGTCCCAGCTAATAAATGACCAGGTTGAACGAGAGCTTCCAGCAATTCTTTTTAACTTCCTTCTGGAATTCAAGAAGAAAGTTGGCTCCTCAGGTAGTAAATAATTGGTTTTTATGCATATACTAGATAACATTACTTATACAAAGGCTTTTGAAAAAGTATGACTGTTAAGGTGATTCCATTTAAAACTGAAAGGAAATTAAAAATGGGAATGTCAGCAGATAAGATTGAGTATTTTGGGACAAAACACATGGATTTTATACTACTAGTGAGCTAGTAGTTCATTTGCAGTCATCGGGCAAAGCAAGTGTTATAGCTTGTGATTATCTTTATTTACATACATATCAAACCGATGAGATAAGGTTTACATGTATCCTACTTCTTTGTTTCCATATAACTATCATTTACTTTTAAGATTAAACAAAAAAATTATTGAACTGTAACATTATTAGCAAATTGCTAGGTATTATATATTTATATTTATATATTTATACATATCTTACCTAAATCTGCAACCAAAGCCTCTAGTAACTTTGTATAACTCTGCACCATTAATTTCTTCAGAGTGACATTCTGATGTGAGCTGAACAGATGGAATTGCAGGATTGTTCTAGCAAATTTATCATAAAAAATGCATCCGACACCTGTGTAATTTGCCTAATCATTTTCCTAATAAGCTCCCACCATTAATTATGCACGATTTCCACAATGCAATCAAGATAAAAGTAAATCTGATGACTTAATACCCTTCAAAATAATTGGTTCACCCAACACAAGGCCTCCTTTGCTTTCCATAGCCATTTTAGTTAATTAGAAAAAGGGTGCACCCTGTTGGAGTCAGCAGAACGGAGGCTGATCGCTTGGTGGGAGGTAGACCTGCTGGGTTTTGGGCAGGAGTCAAGGATATTAACTCATGAAAGAATAGAAGAGAATTTTGCCCCTTCCTCTTCTTTCCTTCCCTTCACAACCCCCGCCTCCCACCCTACAACTTCTCTGCCTCCCCCCACCCCACCCCAGTAGCAAACAGATGCGATTAGTGTTCTTCAGCCATCAGAAATCTGACTGCAGGACTCTGCAGGTCTAATGAGAATCAACTTTTCCGAGGCTGCTGTCTTGCAGTGCGGTCCACCTGTCACATCATTAGGTACAGCATGTGCCTTGAATTCACTTTGCTAAATGAGATTTACAGGCCCCAGTGAAACCCATCCTGCAGCATCCCTGCTTCAATTAGCTAAAGATTAATTGTCTGAGAAAGGGAATGAAAGTTTTACTTCAACTGACCTGAAAAAAAAAAAGGATAAAAAAAAAGTACGGTTCAGGTATTCCACATAGGCCCGAGGCAGTGTGGAAAAACGTGATAATTTAAAGGTGCTGCAAATTTCTTACACCTCGCCTGGATGAATGAAATTAACTAGCACTAAAAGCTGTCAAATTAAAGGTTGACTTCCAGATATTAGCCCCTTAAATGTCACCGAATATTCTTTCTTTCTCTGTCTTTTTTATTTATTTATTTATTTATTTTTTTGGCAAACATTCACGTCAGCACACCTGCACATGGACACAAACATTTTCTTACTGCTGCTCCTGCTAACTGCTTGTTCGTGCCCAGCCTGGAGTTACTTGCTATAAATCTTTGAGGTAACCATGGCTACAGAACAACTGGCAATTACAAAATTTCCTCCATTTTAATGTTATACTAATTATGTTTGAATGTGTTTTAACAGAGACTAAGAGTTGGAGGGGAGGGAAGCTTCTGGAAGAAGGGCAGGACCGGGGTGGGGGTCCCATCCGTCACACCTTTCCTATGCTATGCAGACACACACAGTTTGCAGGTGGAGGTATATCACCCATAGCTTGACTGTCTTAATTTCTAAATCCTAATGCAAATTTTGGGACTTAAAAACTTAACATTATGGGGGATGGCCTAAAGTAAATAGATAAGTTTTAGCATCGTGGGAAATGCAATGCTCTATTAGGAGTTGGATAGGAGATGTGAAAACTTTTATTTTTAGCTAAAATTTATTTTTAACTAATAAATAAGAAAAAAATTAGCATTCTTAATTTTTAACCTAAGGACTGCCACTGGCAATGACATCTGCTAGAATGTCAGACACAACAGAAAACAAGTGGGAAGAGTGGACATCCCTCACGTTAGCGGTAGCAGAAGTCCTTTCATTCTTCCATTCAATTTTATCATATTTCAACTGACCACAATTTGTCCCAACTTAAATTTGTAAATCATAATGCATAGTTTTAACTAAAAATAATTTCACAAAACACAAACACACCTGGGGAAAATCTTTAGCAAGACAGCAGAGAAATAACAATATTAAATCTTTAAGCTCAAGAGAACAGTAAGAAAATAGAACTGACATTCCTCTACTCTGAATGTGAATCTATCACCCACATTAAGAGATTAAAAACAAAAAGAAGAAAGTATCTAACCATCCAAAAATTCTTGAATGATTTTATAAATATCGTTTACTTGAAATATGTAATTGAATCCATTGTCATTAACAATGACTTTTATCCTAAGTGTGTATTTTACTATGAGTTATTAACTAATAATACTATGAAGCATGATAATTGAAGTCACCAAAACACATTCTTGTCTTTTTAATTTGTCCTTATGTTTTATAATGTGTATATTTTATTAGTACACTTATATAGTATTTGCAAATATATATGTACATATGTTTAAATATGCATTTTTAATTTAAATTTAACTCTTTTATTCTTAATAGAATATAATCCAAAATGTTGAGAGAATCCTATTTTAGTATTCCACTCCTCAGTTACACAATTAGACAAAAGATGGAAAAGCTATGTGCCTACTTTGGGTTATAATGTAATATTATTCAACTTGCATCAAACTTGTACTACATTCCATTCTCTGTTCTAAATACTTTCACAAATATTACTTCATTTAATCAATGACACAATGCTATGAGTTAAGTTTTATTATTTTGCCACTTTTACTGATAAGTAAAATTGAAATATAGAAATAAAATAATTTGTTCAAGGGCACCCTGCTAAAAACAAGTATAATATTGTATGCCAACTATAATAGATAGATAGATAGATAAATAGATAGATAGATAGATAGATAGATACCCTTCCTGTTTCCATAGGAATTTGAAAAAGTAACAAAACTAAAATGATTCCTGTTTTATAGGTTTGGGTCCAAACCAATAAACGTATATGACTGTCTCTCTCTCTCTCTCTCTCTCTCTCTCTCTCTCTCTCTCTCTGTGTGTGTGTGTGTGTGTTGTGTGTGGTGGGTGAGTGGGAAGGCTAAGGTGCTATTTGTGAATTACCATGTAGATAAATTGGTATTTAATGAAATCATGGATGCTGTTACTTCCATAGTTATGATATAACCTCCATGGATCTGAAACATGCAGCAAAATAGACAAAGATACAATCTTACAAAACATGATCAAAAGCAATATGAACAAAACTATATAATCTTAGGAAAAAGCACAAAAGAATTCTAAATATTTTTAAAGTGTCAATTCTTTATTAGAGTATATATTGAATAAAATTCTGTTTAAAATCTTACTAGAGATTATTTCAGTTTTTGGAAAAATAATTCTGGAGCACATCTGGAAAATCAACTTAATAAAGCCAGCCATTAGCATTTTTGAAAAATAAAATATTATAGTGAAAATAAAGGACATTCTCTACTAGCAAATAAGTCACACAAAATTGCAATAATAATAAGAAGGTACTAATTACAAGGAATTGACATAAATATCAAAAGAACAAAATAGGCAGAAAACCACATATATAAAATGGTGCAGATTAAGTTATCATCCAAATTCATCAAGGAATACAAATATAAATCTATAAACAGTGATGTGATAATTAGTTAATTAGTAGCAAAAGC
This sequence comes from Lyroderma lyra, assembly GCA_004026885.1. Lineage (NCBI taxonomy): Eukaryota > Metazoa > Chordata > Mammalia > Chiroptera > Megadermatidae > Lyroderma > Lyroderma lyra. The sequence continues at coordinate 124,238 of PVJL010000761.1, read as the reverse complement.
TTTATAGTTGTACTAACATTGATTTTATATTATTTGGATAATCAAATATATTACACGTAATTTGAAGTAGAAGAATTGATTTTGCCCTAGGTAAGAATTTTTAAGTACAAAAATAATGTAAGAAATTGCATAGAGAAAATTAATAAATTTAACTGCACAAATCTCCTATATTTCACCAAACATAAACAATAAAATTAAAAGTCAAAATTAGGCAGAAATTAATTTTTAAATCTTTGTGATAGAGAAATGTTAGGGTTATAAATGAAATTGATAACAAATAACCGTGAAAGATAAACTGGGGAAAGAACATAAACAGACAATTCATAGAGATTAAAACAAAAATTAAATATTTAAAAATCATGTGAAACATAAAAGTTAAAACTATTAAAATACAATTTTTCACCTTGAAATGGAATGTAAAGAAGATGTTATTGTTAAAAGACAGACAAAGTCTCTAAAATCAATGCTATTATAAACAATGTTCCCAGGAGTAAAAATTTGTAATTTTGAAAAAAGATTTGGAAATAGAAACAAATGTTTTAAAAATGTGCACATCCTTCCACTACACTGAATAGTCTTGCTTGAATCACACTATCGTGATAAACTAACCAGTTCCTCCCTGCAATACTGCAGAAGAGAAAATGATCTAAGGGTTCAGTAAAAAAAGGGAATTGTTAAATATTATTCATCAATTTAAAAATAAAACTTTAAGGAATATGTAATGTATAAGGAAATGTTCAGAAACAGTGTCATAACAAAAGTATACCAAAAAAAAAAAGTATACGAAACCACAGAACATCTAAAATAAACTGCAGAGAACAATCTGCATATGTGTAAAACAGGAAAAAATTGTTTAATAATGTAGTATAGGATTAAGAGCTAAGATGTGTAAACATTCTAAGTTTGTAACCTAGCCTTATCACTTTAACTATATATGCGTGTCTTTCAAAGATTACTTCCTCTACTTTTATCCCAGCTTTGTAATCTAAAAATGGGGATAATATTGTCCTTAATAATTTTGTGAGGTTTTAAAATAGATTGAGTATGTGATATATTTAGCACAGGTCCAGGCACTAACCAATAATGTTCCTAGCAGGTAATAAATGTTACTAGCTATTATTATCTCCACATGGTGGGATGGTATTATGAATATTTTCCTCCCTGTTAAATGCATATGAGATATTTTTACAATAAAATTTTTTGGGGGGAAAGGTAAAGGTGCTTTACACATATAGTTGAAAATGTCCAAATTCTACCAATGGAACTTGATGAGAAATAAAATAAAAATAGGGCAGATGAGTAAGGAACGTACTAAAAGTGAGAAGGAGTAGAAGTAAGAAGATAAGCTGGAAAAAAATAAATGGATTGCAGGTAAAATTTCAGGTAAAATTGATGGGATATGCTGATAAATTGAAGAGCTGTACGTCAGGCAATACTAAAACCTTAAACAAGTTTTGGAACTCTTCTTAATAATGAGGGCAGTGCCATCCCTTAGGTGGTAGCAGCCCAACTATCCCTTATTGTTTAACAATAAATCCTCGCCAAAAAAGGCCATTAATATCTTATTTAAGTGTTATTGAAAAAAATATATATATCTGCTAGTCAAAAGTAAAGGTGGCAGCAATACCAGGAAATAATATGTATACATGAAAATTATTTTTTTTTTAATTTAGATCTTAGAGTAATGGTCTATTATAGATGATTATTTCATTCATTCATTTATTTATTCCACAAATAATTATTTCATGTATTAAGTGCCAGGCAATAGTCTAAGTTCTGGGAAGACATCAGTGATTAAAACATTTCCCTTTATTACACAGCTTCCATTTGGCTGGAGGAGATGGAATTTAAAACAAAACAAAACTGATCTGTGTCATATGCCAACAAATGCTAAAGAGAGAAATAACAAAATTGGAAAATAAGTTTTCATAATAACTGAAGAGATGCTTTAGTAAAGATCTGATCATTTTGTTGACACCTTATTAAATCAAGAAAATAAGAACTTTCCAGCTGTCTAAAGGTCACAGTTAAATCTATGAAGAAAAAAGTTAATATAATGATATAATAAAAGTATAGTATGAAAATTAAAATAAATCATAATTATAATACATTTCTGAGTATACAAAGTATTTTAGTTAATTTAAGTGTAATTCTCAATATATTTTCTATAAATTCATCAAATCAAATTTCTAAATGTGTCTTTCCATTTTTATGTAACTTTAAGTAGATTGATGTATCACACACATAACAATAGCAACAACAGCAACCAATAATATTTGTTGAACACTTATTATCGGCTAAGATCTGTCTGCTAAGCAATCCTCATGGAAACACTATGAAGTTGTTGCCAGGATTATCTCTGCTTCACAGGACAGAAAACAAAGTTATATTATTTTTCTCCAAAACCACCAGTTCATTTGTGAGTGATGGAGTTGTGATTATAACCGGGTCCGTCCACCATCAAAATCAGTTGCTGAATATATAGGCTGTATTGCTTTGGGTTTGGATAGCTGAATACATATGAGAGGGTTTTGTTTTAATTAAATATTTCCTAATTATTTTTAATTTCAAAAATTCAAACATTCAATCAGTCATTTGAAAAAATTTAGTAGATGTGGCTGCCATACAATACTGAACTGGTCCACTGGCTTCAAATATGCATAAGGGTTTGAAATAACTCGTGTCAGTTCATTCACATTAATGCACAACTTCTAAGAATTCCTGAAATTCTACTTTTTAAAGAGAAAGTTGAAAAGTTACATGTGATGCTATATTAGAACATAATATATTATGTACTAACATGTCCTAATTTTTTTTTTTTTTTTGCTTTTTGGTATGTGAGTAGCTCCCTGGCTGGGAATCGAACCCAGGCCGCAGCGCTGACAGCGCCAGCGCCGAAGCCTTGAGCCACTACACCACCAGGGAACTCCCCCCTAAATATTTTATTAAACAGATTATGTAGCAGGGGATTAAGTAATCCAATTAATATTTCTTAAATAAATATGCACTTCATAATAATAATAATAATAATAATAATAATAATAATAATAATAATAGTGTCATGATAAGAATAAATAAACACATTAATTAAGTTCTCACTGTGTGTCAGTATCTGTACGTTTCATAGTTGGCATGAACTTTTTCAAGTTCACAACAACTCAATGAAGTACAGTTAGATAGTATTTGCCAATACATAAACTGAGGTATTGAAAACTTAGTTAAAGAATATGCCCAACTCCTTCCAACTACTTAACCTAGAGTCAGACTTCAAACTCTTATCTGCCCACAAATAATAAAACTTCTGGAATGAAATTTATTTCTAGAGATGCAGCAACATTATCTAAATAATTTTAACTATTTATATCATATCATACATAATTCTCTACTACAAAAGAGTTTGTAATGTTATGTTTAGCTCTGCTAATTGAAAGAGAGAAGAATAGCTTCTAGCACACTAGGAATTACACCTATTCCTTAATGATCAGATCTCAGACTTTGAACAAAGGGTCAAAATATGAATGTCTATAGGACTGTGGAATGTTTGTGAGTAGTGGTAGAAAATTATAGTAAAACATTCATTTAATCATACACATTTTTACAGTGATTAATAGTATATACCGTAACTGGTTTTGGTTGTTTAGATGACCATCTGTCACAAGTGTTAGAAAGAACTTAACCGTTTTAGTATAAATTGGGTTAAAGCAGGCCATATGGCACGGCAAATACTCGGCAGGAATATTCGACGTGAAACTTCTCTTTTTCTGTAGACTTGTATGGTGTTTTGTATTTTACTTTTTTAATTTTGGAAAGCAGTTCAGATCATTTTCATCATCCTTTTATTGAACTGTATAACTTTTTGCACCTCTTTACCTAGTTCTAACTCCTATCTCTGCAATAGACGTAAATGTATCTGGTAAGTCGATACGTGATGTGTCAGTTGCTGTTTGATTCAATGAATGACTTTTTATTTTCAGAAGGTACCATCCAAGTTTGCTCTAGTGAGCCTTACGTTGCTACATCAGTTTTACAAAATGGCTAAATCACCAATGGAAATGAAGTGAAAAGGCATTCAGATAGAAGCATGGGTACGTAGGGAAACAAAGGAGAATATTGTTTTCTTAATATACGACTTAAATCCAGTGGTTTGGATCGCAGATTGGCATCCGTGCCCAGAACTGAAGACAGTAAACATAAACGACACCAGAACATCCATTCTCAATGTGTTGATTGCATAAAAAATGAGACAATTCAAGTATAGCCTTACTACATTCCAGTATACTTTCAGAATATTCTAATAGACTTTCAGATTGAGTGAAAGGATCTTAAGGTGATGAGCCTTATGTAAGCATGTCAAAAGCGAAGCCGAAGGAGTGGGAAACAGCGACAGTTAACATATGTTTATAAAATAAAAAGGAGAAACATTACTTTCTGTGGTTTTACTTGTTCTCTTTGCTTTCTTAGCAGGGAAATTTCACACACACACACACACATGCACGTGCACACACACACACACACACACACATGCATCCACTGGTGACTGTGGGACTGGAATAGAATTACAAGTTCCCTCACAGCAGTGAGCTCTCCATCCCAGCTGTGCCTTCAGTGGCATAAGCCAGCTTGATTATGCTAAAGCACCCCTGGATTCCTTCCTCTTTTGTTTCATTCCACCCAGGGTCTTAAAGCTTAAACATTTGACATGCTTGGGCAGTTTTCTCTCTAATTTCACCCAAGCTGACTGTGCAGTGAGTTTAATGTGTAGGTGTAGCCTGTAGTGCGAGTAGCTCCTTCCGTACTTTTTCCCTTTAGCCATCTGAACGCTGGATGCATTCCAAGTTGGAAGGAGTCTACGTTATGGTAAAAGGTTAAACCACATCACAAGACAAATCATATTACCCGACCAGACTGATTTAGATCAATATCCAGGAGGCACAGGTGGACTTGGAAACTGCAGATACAATGCTTCTGGCTTCAACAACAGAAAGGGTGATGCTCTCCAAAAAATCAACAGATCTTCCTAACACGGGGTGTGTTAAGTTTAGGTGTAGCCTTGCGAAACCATGTGATGAGAGAGCATTCAGGTGGGCTTGTTCATACACAATTTTCTCATTATTTCATGTTAATGTTAAAGAAAAGGTTTTGTTTTGCTTTTTTAATTTGAAAAAAAAAAAAAACTTTCATATAACAGCAAACTTGGTCCCTAAGTGGAATCTGTAGCATCCGTTTTCCATCCTTTCTCTTTCTGAGGTGCTCTGGAACTCTGCCACTTAGTGAAAATATAACAGAACACATTATTACTGAAGCAGCAGAAAATATAAGTACTCTGAAAAACAAGTGTCTGATCATTGAGGGACCTTCTGATAGCCCTGTAAATAACTGTATACATATCTTAGATTTTATATTATACCTGCTCTACTCCGAAAAGAGAGTATTGATTTTCTCTAGGCTTGTTAATTGGTTATATTAATTTCTTTATGGATTTATTTGCATTTACAAAGATCTATACTTCAGGGAAGACAGAAAAAAAATTTTTTTTGGTAGACTGCTAAACCTAGAATAAAATATTTCAGAGATGGGAAGATCCTGATGGGAATTTATATTTCTAGATTCTGTGATCTGTGTGTGGTTGTGTGTGGGGGTCTCGTGTGTGTGTGTGTACGTGTGTGTGTGTATGAAATTTCACAAGTAAATAGATTGAGAGTAGTGTGTCCCCAAAGCAAACTGGTCAGAACCTCCTTTGTAGTTCTTCATCTCTTATTCGTAATATATTATATTACTACAGAGAGAATGACAACAGCACATATAAACAACTCTTGGGTACTGACCTGGAAGGCCCACTCCTTTCTCTTTCCTTCGAGAAAGTATAATGAGTACAAATGAGGAGGATACTTAAGTTAGTGATAAACTTGCATTACATGTAATTTTTATTTTAAGTAATTTGTTTGCAAGCTTTAGCAATGTGAATGTTGTTGGGGACTTACTTTGGAGACTCCACACTGAATCACACAAACTGTCATGTCATCACACCTCAGATGAGAATGGCTATCTTCAAGCCTCATTGGGAAGAAGGTTTGTTCTGTGTAGTATTATTTGCACTTCTTAAAATCCTTTTTTAAAAAATCATAGTAAAAATTGCCTCAGTTCTGATAAAACTTTTCCAAGAATCATGGATTCTTAGCTTTCTTACGGGAATACAATGGAATAGGGACAGTCACCGTTACGTCATTTACATGCTCTGATTAACCACTTCAGAACTGCTGTTCGTTCAGAGCCTCAGCAGTCAACATTGACTAGGAAGCTGACTTTCAGGCACCTAAAGTGCTATTTCAAACGGAATGATAATGAGAGACAGAAATTATTTCCTGTCATAGTGCATTTGAAGTAAACTCTGTACCTGCTGTCGCAAAGAAGTATTCCCCAACTAAATTTACAATGATTCTGATTGCAGCAATCTAGACACAGGTGAAACTTGAATGGCAAGTCAGGGAGAATAATATTAATTTACTTCATAAAAAAAGGGAAAAGAGCATCAGATGAAGAAAGAAGACAGAAGTCTTAGATCCGATAGCTATTATTAAGACGTGTGGCTTAAGTCAATGACAAGTTCGTTGACCTTTCACCTTCTCTTTGGTAAATCAGAGTGTTGGGCTAGGGTAGCAGAAATCAATCAGTTCAAGAAATGTTGGTTAATAGACCATGTAAGAATCAAGGTGCACTGGTGAAATACATTTGATAAACTCTGTGAATGAAACATACTCCATGAGGCTATATCACAATGAATTGTCACAACTAAATCTGTTAAGGATCTTGTCATAAAACTTTCCTTAACCCTATAGTTTTTCATTCTGCCTGACTAAAGCACCTAGGGAGCTAAAGAAATACTTAGGACACCACTCTAGACCAAATAAATAAGATTATCCAAGGATGAGTTATGGGGATCAATAACTTAATCCCTGTCTACTGCCCACCTCCATACCCAGGTAAGGATAATTTCAATCTTGGAAGCCAGACTGAATGTTCTCATCTAATCATTTGAAGGTTTTAATATAAAAAGACTGACTGCCCCCCCCCTAAGAAAAGAGAGAGAAATCTGCTAGCTGACCACACTCAATCGAACCATCAACTCTTCCCTGTGTCTCCAACCTATGAGCCTACCCTGTGGATACTGGACTTGTGAGCTTCTACAACCACAGGAGCTGATTCCTTAAAATCAATTTCTCTTTCTCTCTCTCCACACCCCCTAACCCCAACCACGCCTTTCGACCCCCAATAAAAAATATCTCTTTATAATCTTGCTCATTGTTTCTCTCACCGACACAAGCATCAAATACTAGTCTGATTCCACCAAGAAAAGCAACCATGAATCTTCAATGCAACTATCTCATAGTAACACTGTTGAAAATTTATTTCCTTTCATATCTATTTCAATTGTTCATACCATGGGTAAACAAAAATTCTCTTTACAGGGCCAAACTTTAAACATTTTTAGTTTTGTAGGCCATATGGTTTGTGTGGTAACTACACTAACTCTGCACTTGCATCATGAAAGCAGCCATAGACAGTATGTAAATAAATTGGTATGGTTGTTTAAAAAAAAAAATTGTTTACAAAACAATTTTAAGTCTGTGCATGCATACTCTGTCAAATTCAGCTCTAGGTCATGTAAGAATTGTTCTTTAGATCTCTATGAAGTTTAACTGTAATGTATTTAATTATCAATATATAAATTAGTGCATTTATAAACCATGATTCAGTTTTTCCCCATCCCCACTCCTCAGATAACTGTTATTATATCTGAAATTTGCCATACATATAGGCTTTTTTAAAGAATCTATAGGTTTTTACTCTTAAATCAACCTAAACTTTTAAATAAAATATTAAATTTTAACTTTTCTACTACATTTAAATATTTTTACTTCTTTTTACTCCTTAGCAGTCCTTTGGTTTCACTGTGGATTTCTCCAGATCCTTTTCTAATTCATAGGTGTCACACTGTTTCTTTTCCACTTGTTATTCATTTTTATTATTATAGCAAGATTTAAAATATCCTACAAACATAATTGATTATCACCTATCTTTTCTGATATTACTTTCTGAGTCTTAAAATTAAATCTGTGTGGAAGAGTATGAGCTGTCCTTTAGATCATGTTTAGACATTTTAACTCCTCCCCTCGCCATCAGGTATTAACACATATCCTGGTAAATATAACAATTTCTTCTCAGGGATAATTTGGTGACTTGAGGAGAGGGACTAAAGAAAAAGATACTTTGTGTGGCACTTTGAAAAGCACATTTCACAGCAGAGACCCTTGGAATTTCCGGAGTTGTAGACTTTTCATCGCCTTTATGTAATCTCTCTTACTTGAAGCGTGTGGCCTCCATAAATATGAAATCACCTAAAACTTCACTGTGTGATAACCAAGTATTCATAGTTTAATTTGACTCTTCTTTAAAGTTTCATTTTTCTCATTATTGTGTTATGTTTTGGTTTAAATATTTGTACCTATTTATAGTAGTTCTTTGAAGTCTTTGATAATTCAATCATCCCTACAATTTCTGATTGTTTCTATCGACCGATTTTTCTCCTTAATAATATAGGTCAAGTATTGCAGGGGTCTTTTTTTTTTTCCTATTAGTAATTATTCATTGGAAACTGGGCATTTTGAATATTGTTGATCCTATTCCCATCTTTTAGTAATTTGTTTTGTTCTGGCATGCCATTAATTTACTTACCAATCACCTTCATCTTTACGTGTTGTTAGTGTATATCTAGAGTAGACATATCTTTTTTGTTTAATGCGTGTTTTAAGGCATGGTATTTCTGAAGCGTTCACCGACTGTTCTGCGTGTTCAATGAGTGTCTTTGAGACTGTGGGATCTGAAACACGTCTTGGTGGGTGTGGGTTTGTGAGCTCAGATATTAGTTCAATTCATAGTTCTCTTGTAGGTGTTTACTCATAATTATGTCTTTTAGACTGGTCTTACAGAGTATCATAAAGTCACAGTCTTTATATACTGAGTTTAATATTAGAGGGTAAACTAAACTCCTTTTTAAATTTCTGGTATATATGCCTCTATGTAGCCAGCACCTTTATAGTAGATTGCCCTACAAATTCTAACCACTTTAACATTCTTTATCTCAGCAAGACCTTCTTGTTGTGGTTGGATTTTTTCTCCCCCTAAAATTTGGTCTGATAAGTGCCTCCAGAAATATATCCTGGAAATTATAGGATGTACTTTATTTTTCTTCTTCAGAATTCATGCTCTGTGCTGTCTACTGTTTTTTAGGAGACCAACTTTCTTTACTATAGGTATTTTTATGGTTGTTGCTTAGCTAAAATGTTTGATTTATCATAGAAGCTATGTGACAGAACTCCTCTATAGTAGTCTTGAGAACACAGGCTGGGAATCATTGATTCAATAGCACAAGTCATTATAGTCAAAATCTGTACATTAGGACTCATTAAGATGAAGGGAAAGTCTCAAATTTAAAAATCATTTAGAATTTAATATTAATTTCTACTTCATTTGGAAGTTTCTTACTGCTTTACAAAAATAATAAAATTGGTAATTAGCATAACAATTGTATGAAGCTTTTTAAGAGAGAGTAAAACATCCTGTTCTATGAAGGACATTAAAACTGGTATGCTTTCATTTATTTATTTATTTATTTATTTATTTATATTTTTTTATTTTTATTTTTTTTTAATTCATTTTTATTGTTAGACTTATTGGGGTGACATCTGTTAGCAAGAATTACATAGGTTTCAGGCATACAATTCTACAGTGCATTGTCAACTTGATGTATAATAAGTTCACCACCGTATGCTTTTAGAGTCTCAAATTATTTAAACTATTCTTTTTCCCCACATCCATCACCACACAAATACATATATTTTTTATTTTGATGAGAATATCTAATTTCTGTTCTCTTAGCAAATTTTAAGTACACAATGCAATGTTATCAAATATAGTCATCATATTATAAATACCTTAGATTTGCAGACCTTATTCTGAAAATTTGTACTTTTACCAATCTCTCCCTATATATTCTATCTCCCACCCCTGATAAACACTTTTCTACTCTCTGTTTCCATGATCTTGATTTTCTTAGATTCTTATGAAATGACAAACTTTGGAATGGAAGAACATATTTGCAAGTCATGTATCTGATAAGAAATTAATATCCATTAATTTGATATCCATTGATTTAATATGAAGAACGCATACAACCCCATCGCAAAATCAACTAAACAAATGAACTAACTAAAAAATGGACAGAGGACTTAAATAGGCATTTTTACAATGAAAACATCCAAATGATGGAGATGTACATGAAAAGTGATCCACATCACTGATTATTAGAGAAATGCAAATCAGGCCTGAATGAACTATCATCCCACACATGTCAGAATGGTTATCAAAAAGACAAGATCACCAAACAAGTGTTGGAGAGTATCACCTATAAGTGATACCATACAGTACTTGTCTTTCCCTGTCTTGCTTAACACACTTAATATGCCCCCAAGGTCCATCCACGTTGTTGGAAATAGCAGAATTTTCTTCTTTCTCTTGGATGAATAAAATTGCTTTGCACATATACACCCCATCTTCTTTACCTATTCATCCAATGACTGACACTTAGGTTGTTTCCATGTCTTGGCTATTGTGAATAATGCAATAGTGAAAATGGAGGTATAGTCTGTTTTCATTTCCTTTGAATATACACCTAAACTGGAATTGCTAGATATGGTAGTTTGTTTTTTAATTTGTTATGGAACTCCATACCATTTTTGGTAGTGGCTGCACCAATTTATGTTCTCATTAACAGTACCTGAGGGTTCCCTTTTCTCCACATCCTTGCCAACACGTGTTTGGTGATCTTGTCTTTTTGATAATGACCACTCCAACAGGTATAAGGTGATATGTCATTGCAGTTTTGATTTGCATTTCCTTGATGATTTGTGACATTGAGCACTTTTTCATGTCCCTGTTTATCATTTAAATGTCTTCATTAAAATATGAGCCATTCTGCTCATTTCTTAAGTTAGTTTTTGCTATATCTATTTCAGATATAGACTTCTTACCAAATATATGATTGCAAATATTTTCTTCTGTTCCAAAGTTTGCCTTTTTATTTTGTTAATGGATTCCTTTGCTGTGCATAAGGTTTTTTAGTTTGATGTAGTTACTCTTGTTTATTTTTATTTTTGTTGCCTTTGCTTTTGATGTCTAAACCAAAAAAAATTATTTCCAAAACTGATGTCAAGGAGTTTATTGCCTATGTTGTATTTTAAAAGTTTTACAGTTTCAAGTCTTAAAGTCTTTAATTCATTTTGAGTTGGTTGTAAATTAAGGATTCAGTTTCATTCTTTTGCATGTGGCTTTCCAGTTTTTCAAATACAATTTATTGAAGAAACTGTTTTTTCCTCATTGTAAATTATTGGTTCCTTTGTCTAAGTTATCCATGTATGGCTAGGTTTATTTCTGAGCTTTTTAATCTTTCTGTTCCACTAATCTATGTGTCTGTTTTTAATCCAACACCATACTGTTTTGATTACTATAGCTTTGTACTATATTTTGACATCAGAAATTATGATACCACCAGCTTGGTCTTTCTTGAGACGGCTTTGGCTATTTGGGGTCTTTTGTTGATCCATACAAACTTTAGGGTTGCTTTTTCTATTTCTGTAAAACATGTCATTGAAATTTTGATAGGGATTACATTGAATATGTAGATTGTTTTGAATAGTGTGAACATTTTAACAATATAAATCCTTCCAATCCATGAGCTTGAAATGTCTTTTCCTTTATTTGTGGATTCTTCAGTTTCTTTCATCAGTGTTTCACAATTTTTAGTATAAGTTCTGTCACCTCATTGGTTAAATCTATTTCTAAGTATTTTATTATTTTTGATTCTATTGTAAATGAGATTATTTTCTTAATTTATGATTCTAATTATTTGTTATTAATATATAAAAATGCAGGAGATTTTTGCATATCGATTTTGTATTCTGTAGCTCTACTGAATTTATCAAACATATTTTCGCAGAAATCTTTGAGATTTATATATATATAAATACATATATGTATATATATATATATATATATATATATATATATATATATACACATATATGTATTATATTATCTGCAAATAGAGACAATTTTATTTCTCCCTTCTTGATCTGGATGATTTTTATATCTTTTTCTTGCATAATTGCTTTTCCTAGACTTCCAATACTGTGTCGAATAAATATGATAAGCGTGGGCACCCTGTCTTGTACCTAATATCAAAGGAAAATCTTTCAGCTTTTCACTGTTGTATTTGATTCTAGCTATGGGTTTTTCCTATAAGGTCTTTATTAGGTTGAGATACATTCCTTCTATACCCAGTTTGTTGAGAGTTTTTATCATGAATGGAATTTAAACTTTCTCATGTTTTTATTTCTGCATCTATTGAGATGATCATGCGAATTTTATTCATTTTGTTAATGTGGTGCATCACAATGATTATTTGCAGATGTTGAATCATCCTTGCATCCATAGAGTAAATCCCCTTTGATCATGGAGTATTCCTTGTAATGTGTTGTTAAATTCAGTTTGCTAATATTTGGTGGAGTATTTTTGCATCTATGATCACCAGGAATATTGGTCTGTTATTTTCTCCTAGTGTCCTTGCCTGGTTTTGGTATCAGGGTAATGTTGATCTGGCATAATAAGTTTGGAAGTGTTCCCTTTTCTCTTCATATTTTTTGAATAATTTGAGAAAGACTGGTATTAATTCTTCCTTCAATGGTAGAATTAATCAGTTAAGCCATTTGGTGTTGTGCTTTTCTTTGTTAAGAGTTTCTTTATTACTGATTTAATTTCCTACTAGTAATTGGTTTGTTCAGATTTTCTATTTATTAATGATTTAGTCTTGGCAGGCTATATGTTTCTAGAAATCTATCCATTTCTTCTAGGTTGTCCAATCTGTTGGCACATAACTGTTCATAGGAGTCTCTTATAATTATTTTTTTTAATTTCTGTGGTATCAGTTGCAATATCTTTTACTTTTCAATGTATTTATTTGCATCCCCTTTTTTCTTAATTTGTCTATTTTCTTTATTCTTTCAAAAATATCTCTTAGTTTCATTGTTTTATTTTCTGTTGTCTTTTTAGTTTCTATTTTATTTATTTCCACTCTGAACTTTGTTATTCCCTTTCTTATGCTTACTTTGGCATTAGTTTTTTTTTTCTTTTCTATTACCTTGAGGTGTATAGTTAGTTGTTTACTTCAGATGTTTATTTTTTTCTTAATGTAGGAATTTATTGCTGCCATGTGGAGATAATTTATCTGCTGAATTAAAGCAACCAAAAGAGGAAAATGAAGCCAAAAGATAAAGAGAATGAGCCAGCATTTAAGCTTCTGAATCACAGAGTCATGTCAAAGCCTAACACACAACTGAATATTCCAGTTATATGTCAATGCTTTCTCTGTTTTATGTAAGGTATTTTCAAATGGGTATCTACGAATTTTCACAGAAATTCATGACTGATATAGAAAGCAAAGTGAGAGAATGCTTTAAATCCCATTTATGTTTTAGAATTCTATTGTGGTATTCATGTTGATACACTGACAATTCTATCATTGATATTTCATGATATATATTTTCACACCCTTTTATGTGCCATTCTGTTTTAGGCATGCCTTTTGTAAGTAAGTTTATTTTAAAATATAGTCTCATAATACCTGACCTTTAAAAGCTGAATTTAATTTTCTACTTTTGTTTTATTTACTCATACATTATACTTGGACTTATTAAAGCATCTCATTTGATGTTTCTTACTTTCATTTTTTTCTCGACATTTTTTCCCTACATCTTTTTATATTGATAAGGATTTCTATACTCTTCTTCTGGAGGTTAACAAACTCATCAAAGGTCACACATCTAGACAGCATGAAAATGGGCTTTGAAACCATGTATGACTTGAATCTAGTATTTTCACACTTAATTCCTAGATAATATTACTCCTAAGGTATAACTAAGTATGCACTTAAAACATTCACAGTGGGGACAGAAACTGAAGGATAAGCAAAAGAGATGGTATAAATTTGAATTGATTTGACTTAAAATAATCGATATTGAAAGTAAAAGAGAGGCAAGAAGGATGAATGACAGAATTCTTGTTTAAGTGATTAGATGTGTGTTGTCCAAGTTATCAGGAAAACTATACAGAGAGAAGGGGAATATTTTTAGCTGGGATGGCAGTGTGCGCAGGTTTGCTGGGTAGTTTGCTAGAAAATTTCCAATTCAGAAACATTACCTGTGCTAGAATTTAAAGATATATCATGTCTAAATGTGTAGGTAAGACATGGATTTAGATAAGGACACTTAAAGAGACCATATAATAAAGTAAATCCATAAGAAGACAAAGGATGGTACTGTAGATGAACACATAGAAACCCTTGTTATAAAGTTTAAATAAATTAATAGATGCAAAGTACTGGTAACAACACCTGATGTAGAGTAAGTACTAACTAATGATCAGCTGCTGCTGCTGATGATAATGATGATGATGATGATAAATACTATAAACATGTTTCCACTCTATTTTTAATTTTTTAGTTTACAAGACACGTATTATAATAGGTCCAAGTCCAAAACCCAAACTAGAGAATTAGTCCATTATTTACTTCACACAATAAATATTCTCCAACTTTTATTTTGAACTAGGAAAATATATTGAACTGGATACTCCAACTACGTTTTGTTTCCAATAAAAGGGGAATAAATACTAGTAAAGTGATTTTGAGAAATATTTTCTCTCATAGTGATTTCTCAGTTTCTGCAAACACTAAACTAATTTCTAAGGCTGCTAAAATAATCTTAGATAAATAGTGGGAAGTTTTATATAGTAGCCATATAAATTTTCTACCACATAAGGCACAGTAAGATTTATCTCAACCTTTCTTTTCTTTTTTTCATTTCTCATCAAGTTCCACTGGTATAATTTGGACATGTTCAACTATATGTGAAAAGCACTTTTTCCTTTTTCCCCAAAACACATCTTCACATACTGCAGGTGAAATTTGTGCATCCCTGGGGATTTTTTGAAAAGAGAAAGGTGGAAGGAGAAGTTAAAAGGCAAAGAGTAAGTTCAAATTGTCAAGCCATGTGCTCTGTCTGAATTCCACCCAGGGGATTATCCATTCTTATTGTCAAAAGCTGAGAGATTTGGGGACGCAAGGAAGACAATTCAAAAGTGATGGGAAAATCCCAAGCTAAACAGCAAAAATGAATGATAATATTTTACAAGTTGTGAAGCAGTTTTATTCCAAAGGGCTTTTTAAGAACAAGCACAGCTTCTCATATACGTACAGTTTGGGACTGAGGTAAGTTTCCTAACAATTGAAATAACATCAATATAAAATGGAATTACTGAATTAAATTAAATGTACATTTTATTTCTTAAATAAAACTTGTATAATTGTATTCAAGTCCAAAAGCAAATTATGTATGTTTTACACCTCCTCAGCCCCACTCAAGACACTTTTAATTTTTATTATATATGTTTTATCTGATTCTGATATATTGAAAGATGACTTTAAGGAAGCACTCCATTCTGACACCCTCAAATGGTAATAAGTATTTGCTCTGCATTTTACGTTGAATTGAGAATAATCAATATTTTATTAATTGTATTTTGCAAAATTACTTTGACGTCCATTTTGCAGGTATAAAAAATTGCTTAAGGTCAAGAGTGATAAAATTATCTTCTCAAAGTTCAAGGCATTGTTAACTTAATACATTGATTTCTTCTTAGTTTAAGTATTTTTGAATGCCATGGTCAGAGGACATTATCTAAAATTTTGTTTTGAACAGGGCAGAAACCTTTTTAAATCTGTTAATATAATTGACAAATTCTCAGACGCTCTGTGTGGAGCGTTAAGAACTCCAGCAGGACTCCGTCATAGGAAAGGCTTATGGGGAGATCTACCTGCAAGAGCTCAACCCCGTTCCCACAGTAAATATGGGAGGAGAAAACCATTTGAAGTGCTACTGAGCACTCTGTTCTTCTTAACAAGACCTACCCTAAGGGGGAGCTATGTAACCAGACCCTAAATGGCTGTGATATTATCAGAACCCCACTAAAAAAGAGAATTTGAAATAATTCAACTAAAATTGTAGATTTATCTGGTTGTTTTCCCAAATACAACTCCCTAAGCCTTCCTGATCTTGAGTTTCCATGTATTCAATTCAGCAAGATCAGGAAGCCACGCTTAGGCCACTTCTTGAGCCAAGGTGCAGTCTTGTCCTTCATTTTGAAAGCTAAGGCATTCACAGCGCTTATTTACTTACTTGTTCCCCTAAAGTTTTGAAAGTCTTTGCTTCCTGTTTCAATAAATGAAAACCATTGCTTTATAAAAATTTTACAGTTTTATAGTTGATTATGGCTGAATAGAAAGTTTGGTATTTGTTACTTCACCATGGTTGACAGTGGGAGGCATTAAATTTTAAAATATTATCATATATATTCTGTAGATTGAAGTAAAACATCTTTTTACAGATTTCATCTATTACTCTTCATTTTCTAGTTGAGCACAAAATAATTTTTTTCTATACTTCACTTATATTTTCTCACTTTAGATATATACGAACAACATGAAAGTATGAAATGAATAGTAGTTTTACTTTGTTTCTGTTAATGGTGTCAATCAAATACTGAGCTTACTCTTATAGCTTCAGTTAACGAGCCCCCTTTTTTGCTTAAAATAACATAAGTTTATTTTCCCACAGCCATGAGTGTGACATCAGTCTTTATTTATTTATTTATTTATTTATTTATATTGTTAAATTTACTGGGGTGACATTGGTTAGCAAAAATTACATAAGTTCCAGGTGTACAATTCTACAGTGCATCGTCTATGTGTTGTATTATGTGTTTCAAAAAGATTTTCAGAAGCCCTTATTCATTTTTCTCTTAATATATTTAACTCTATTCTTACCTATTTATGACACCTTTTTGCCCTTTTTAATAGTTTTTTATTATTTCATTGAATAGTATATATATTCATTAAAAATGAGAAGGAAAATTAACAAAATGAAGATAATTCACAATTTAAATAACCTTTTGTGTTGTCTACTGGCATAGCTTTTCAGTTCTGTTCAGTCAGATGGTGTAAGATTTTCAAAGCAAACAGTAAATGTGCTTGAGATTTCTCCAGAAAAAATTCCTACCTATGATCATAATATTATCATAATGAGAAACATCAATGCATAACAATTTTATTTTTAAAATTTGAAAATGCCATTTTGAAATAGTGCGTTGACTGCTCCACATTCTCAAAAAAATTCTTGATGTGGCCATTATACCAGGTGTGATTTGTTTAAATGATCATTATTATTATTATTTCTAGCACATTTGTGAGGAGTTGAAGTATGTTGGTTCTTTCACATAGCAATTTCTTATTGTTTAATTATTAACTGCAATTCACATCTCCATTGCCTAGAACACATCTGTGAAAGTATTAATATTTTAAGTTAACCTCAATTTTAAAAAATTCCATTGTTTTTTCACAATGACACAAACAATAATGATGAACATTTATTAAGGATTCTTTTATTTATTTTATGTTAAGTATTTTAGCTACACCAAAAGTTTAAGTTACAATTCTCACTATTTCCTCATTATTCTCTTTCTCCTTCTTTGGTGAATTAAAAACCTTGGTCAAAGATATATTTTTACCTTCTTCCTTATCATCATATTTAGCAACTTAAACTTAAATTTTGAACATAATGAATAACCTGCTCTTACCTTCTTCATCTCTTCCAATTTAATACCTGCACTGTGAATAGCCACCAGCTCTTCAGCATTTTGGATCTCAGCAACCTTAAGATCTGTATCAGGCATCTTCAATCTTCGGCCCAGGACAGTTTTGAATGCAGCCCAACACAAATTCTTAAAACATTATGAGATTTTTTTGTGACTTTATTTTTTGTTCATCAGCTAGTGTTAGTGTATTTTATGTGTGGCCCAAGAAAATTCTTCTTCTTCCAATGTGGCCCAGGGAAGCCAAAATATTGAATACCACTGATCTGTATAACTTTAAAACAATCCCAAAGTTGGACCTGTAGTAGGCTCCTGTTGAGAAAATAGATTCTCTCTCTCCCCCTCCTTCCCATCCCCCGCCCCCCATCACATCACATATATAGAACACAACATCTTTGACATACTGCAGTAGCCGAAAGGATCCATTGAGAAGATAATGAATTTGCTTTGAGTGTACTGTTTGGTTGTGAATAATGTGGAATACTGATTTGGGAAGCACAGAAGAAAATTAGAAGTATGGATCTCGAACTTTATAAGAAAACTACAGTGTACCTATGCAATTGAATTAATCTATTTGCAGGTGAACTTCAAGATTCTGAGTTAAATTTTTTTTTGAAGTTCTATTTTCTTTAGCGATACCATCATTGTCATTTTGAATTTCTGTGATAGGTTAAGAGCTGTTAAAATAATGACTATCTGATGGTGGGGCAGGTTATATTGGGTAATATTTTATACCAAAACATGATGCTAATCATGTACTCTACTTCATTTAATCATAAAAGAATTTTGGATCCTGTAAAGCTAAAAATAGTATCACATAAAATAATTATTTTGGTTTTTAGTTGATCACAGCTAGAATTTTAAATGCATACCTCTGATTCTTTCTATATTTGTATTTCATTTATATATAAGTAAGTATCAGAAATATCATAACTTTACTTCTCCAAAACAACTCCCTAATTGAGATGCAGATTGTGCGGCTTAACCTTCAAGTTACTGATCTTTTTTTCTGTCCCTGGAGATTATTCTTAAGGGATTTAAATAATTTATAACTCAGTTAACACGGATAAACCTTAACTTTCTATATTAATTTAAAAAGCTCTGATACGTTTTCTGAGGTGTTAATGACTATACAAGTTGACACTTTTTTCTCTGCCTAAACTGTTGAATTTACATTGAAAATATATGTATTTATTGGATAGTGCTTCTATACAATAGGATAAAAAAAGTGAGTATCTAACTTTCCACTTGAAAGATATGAACTCCAATTAGCTGAAGGAAAGGAATTTTCACCAGACTTTCCAAAGAAGACAGATACTAGAAAGCACATTTTAAAGATGTTTACTATCTTGAAATTGTACTTTCAGTTACTTCGAGAACAAAATTAATAGTCATTGTAAATAAATGTTAGATGCAACATTTATCTTTGTTACTTTCAATTGCCTATTTTGGGTAATATTTTCTGTCTTAGAAAAGCGATCGAAAGCTCAAATTGTTTAACTCCTAATTATACCTAGGAATTAGGACCAAGAATACCATAGAGATGCAACAGGAGAAGGTGAGCCTTTACTAGAGTTTATGAACATCCTGCTCTACCTACCTGCGAAAATTCTTGAGTTGTCTAAACTCGGAAGCTAATCTTACAGAGATGTCGTCTTACTGTTTTCTCCTATGAGCATTAAGAAACTTGTGTGATCGAAGTTGAAAATATATTTTATGTAACCAATGCTGAGTTTCTTCTGTATCTAAATGGTGTGCTTATGGGAGATGTAGAGAACAGTCTTTCTGATGAGTAAAATATTGTACTGAGAGAGAAGATTCCACCTACGTTCTTCAGTGAGTGATGTTCACCAATTCCCTCTACCAGAAGCAAAGAACTTTAATTTATAACTTGAGAAGAATCTTAAAGAATCTTAACACTGATTTAAAAGTACATGAAGTCATAGCACGATCCCCTTTCTTGGCATTCCTGAGGAAATTTTAGAGAGAAAGAAAGAGGAAATGGGCATTGGCTATTTAAAAAAGAAGCTGAGGAGTAACGACTGGACCTAAACAAATTTGGGTGAATTCCATGTGTACTTTTATAATCAGCTTTGCAAGGTATCTGTCCTAATCTATGACTAATTTAACTTGGAGCAGATAAAGAAAGAAAGCATTTTCCTTTCAGTTATACCTGCACTGAGGTTCTGTCCAGTGACACCAAAGTTAGTGGCATGTCCAGCAACGAGCCAATCCCTGGGAGCTGAGTGCAGGGAGCCCAGAGGGGACTAGACACCGTGATGGTGATTGCTTTCTTCTTTCCAGGTAAGAGTCTCCGGGAGCTCATCCCTGGGGCTCCTCTTAGCCAGCTGCTCTCCTTAGCTCTCTCTCCTCCCTCAGCCAGCAGCGAACAGCAGTGATACATTAATGGCCCAGTGCTGGGAACACCATGGTGTGCATGACGGTGTTCAGAAATCCTTATCCTCACATGCTTGTGCTGTGCAGTTCATTTTCTAACAAAGGACTAGAAACAAAAATGTGGATGTGAGTGAAAGAGAAGAGCAGGGGGTGAAAGACCACTTTGTAGCAAATGAATTACATTCAAAGGCAATTTTTCACTAATTCTTCCTGTGGCTATTAAAAGAGCTAGTGTTACACAGAGTCACAAACCAGTCCCCAGAAAATCAGTATCAGTGAGAGACCCACTCCTGGGCATTAAAGCATCCTCTTTAGAGAAAATCATTCATGAAGTCCACATATTAAGTTTGTTCTCACTATTCTGAGATCGGTGTAAAAAATATAACAGAAAAGAAAAAAAACTGTTAGATTTCTTCATTTTAAAGAGACCACAAATTGACCTCCCACCAATGACAGAGTACTCAGTACGTGAAACAAACAAACAAAACAAACAAACAAACAAAAAGAAGAAAAATAACAAAGAAACCCTTCACAGCTAACGATAGAGATTGCTTTAGTTCAATTGCCTCTCATGTACAGGATCTTGCTTTATATTTTAGTCTCATAACACATTCATTAGGAGAAAATTCAAGAACATTATCAAATAACTGAAAAATAAATTCCTAATGCACATAGACACAAAACATTTTTTAGTCTTTGCCCTATGAGCTGTACTATAAACTTCAATGTTTCTATTTTCTCCCTGCCTCCCTCCCTTCCTCCCTCCCTCCATTCATTCCTTTCCGTCTTCATTCTTTCCTTCATGAAAGGCACTATTGTAAGCTGTGGGACATATTAGAAAAAGCTACATTTCTTTTCCTTACAGAGCTTATACTAATAGTTTTATTTATATAGCCTTTCCTTATAAAGTGAGATCTCCCTTAATTCTATTGCAACATACAGTTACAACATCTACTTTAATTTAACCAGAAAGTCTTAGAAAAGTGCCTTTATTTCCACAGTTATCTACTCTATTAGCTGCTTTGTAGAAACTTCTTGGAGGTGACCTCTTCAAGATACGCACATCTTGCTATCAACAATCCATAAGAGACTTTGAAATGGGGTGTGAGAACTTACAACATTTTACTCAGTGTCTTGGGAGACACCATAATCATGACCCCTTAAATTTACTGTCTTTGTAGACAACTTGCTATGGGAAAGGGGGACTTTGGAGTTAACTCAGCAGCTTCTGCAAATGAATGTTCCATGAGAGTATTACTGCAACCCCCAAGAGGGGACATTAGTCTAGCTCTTCATTAGCAGGGGTGAGAAAAAGCTGTCCTCTGTGTTCCTGGATAGGCAGACTTTATTCCAGTAGGAGTTTCTCTCTGGAATTCAATTCTCTGAAATTCTTAGTGCTCCCAAAGTCAGACTTGTCTTTAATGGAAATGGAATAAGGGAAATCTGAAAATGTCAAGTGCAGAGCTTTATTTTTCAAGGAGACCATGGGTTTACAAATTGTGAGGGGGAAAAAAATTCTTTAAGCAGAATTCAAGTGCAATTGTAAAAGTTTAACGCATTGCAATTTGACATTGTGCACTAACTGATAATGCTACCCACTTGACTCATTTACCAATTTAAGGTTATTTTGTACACTCCTTGTGAGATTTTCAACATAACAGAAAAACTGTGTGAGTGTGTGTTTGTGTGTGTGTGTGCGTGTGTGTGTATTGCTGTAAAATAGCAAATATCTTCCCACAATGCTTAAGAAAATATAACAACTCTTTCCTCACCTCTTTTATAGCAATGGTATTTGTGTAAAGGTAATTTTTTTCAAAGTTAAAATTTAGTGCAATGTGTGGGTGAGCAAAACGCATCTGAAATTTCAAAAGCATGTAAATAATGTTTAAGAAAACAATTGAGAAAAGTGGAAAATATGGGTGAAATCACTGAAAGTATTCAAATTCAAGTTAAGTGAAAATGGAATATGAGTAGAAAGCAACCTCAATATTTAATATAGAAGTAATAAAAAGACACAACTTGATTTACTAATCTGAGTTTAATGTGAATACCCACCAAAATCATTCTAAAATAATATTGCCTTTTCTACCACTACAAAAATATGCTGATAATGGTGAATCATAAATGCAGAATGTCTTTCCTTTATTAAATTTTTACATTTCCTATATTTGAGAATTTTAAAAATATCTGATTTATTAAACGTATTCTATATATACTCATTGAAAAAGAAAATTTGATTGGGACTTCTATCTGTAACTACGATAGACATTGTGAGGAGTGCTAAACTGAAATCAGTCATATCAGTGTGAATTTTTTAACAACACTTGTAAAAAGAGACTAATGAATAAAGCACAGCTTTAAAAAACTTCCAATAACGATCACTGTGAGGAAAATAATTACAAAGTGCCCACTCATCCTTATGCTAGACTGAGGCCTTTACAAAGAGGTTTATAAAAATTCTTAGGCTCTAAGAACTTAAAGAAAAGAGATGAATTGCCATATTAATTTGGTATGTTTTTAAATGCCATTTAATATTTTCAGAACTTGTGGTTTGAAAAGAAATAAAGATCTTCCTTAGGATCAATGAACCCTGTTGGTTCTCTTTGGATAATTCTAAGAGTGGAAATTTATTGCAACATGGGGTAAACTGATCCTTGAGTGAAGGGCTCTGAAAAGTCTCTCTCATCTTCTAAACAGGCTAAATTTTATTTTCTAAAGCAATCATATCAAATTTATCATAGCTTGTCACTTCAGAAGCCATTTGTCCTAGTTTTCTCCCCTAAATTTCCAAAGCTATCCCATAATTTTAATAAATCTTCTTATTTTTATATTACATCTTACATTCTGGTAGTTACTAATTTCCAAACTTTATATCCCATTAATTTCAATAAGCTAAGAGTTTGCCTGTGGATCCTTTTCCACCACATAACTTGTGAGCACTTCTAGAAATCTTTATGCTTGTCTCTTTGACCTATAAAATTTCTCTCCTTTATCCACCTCTTTCTCTCCATTTAGTGTTTTGGCTTCTATCATGTTTTTTGGCTTCATCTCCATTGGATTGGAAGCTTGGGTGGTACTGTTTCTTTCCTTCTTGGACTCAACTACCCCTCTAAACACCATGTCTGGTCCCTACTCCCACAGCCTTCCACACGTACCCATAGACCTAGGATAGCCCCATCCCAAATGCACACCGAGCTAACTGAAGGTATATGACCTTAATCTTTCTAGATTTCTTAAAGAGATTTCTGAGTAATTGTTCCTCAAGTTCCATGTCACAGGGGTTCCATTTGTCCCTGTCTCTGGGCCTGAACAGAATGGTGGCCTAGGCGTGCTGTGGCAAATTACAGCTAATTGAAACAGAGTGGAGAGGCCTTCATGCTGAGCTGGTGAGTGTACCTCTTCTAGCTGGCCATGGACAGTCTTCTTAGCCTCATGTCCAGGCTTCTCACAGAAGCTTTCTAGTTAAAAATTTTATTTCTAGGTTTTTGGAGGGTTCATGCATCAAAACATTTCCCCTCAGGTGCTTGGCATCTAATTCAATGCATAATTTAAAACGGATTGCTTCTCAGCCTTTTGGCTAAGATCTAGTGGAAAGTGGAAAGGCTGCTTCAGCCCCTGGTATCATGGTAGCTGCTAGACCTAGAGAAATGTGCCAGTGCTGAACACTCTTCTTTTCCTTGCGAGCTGACTGTAGTATGACATAATAAACTGTAAGTTTTCAGGGAGCCAATCTATACCAACTTATAAGTGGGTAATGTCTTTTCTTTACATAAGTAGGTTAAACTTTTGCTATAAGTTTTTGGAACATTCATTCCAGCAGCATTGAGGTCTGGTTATGACCCCACATGGGATAAACATAAATTTTATGCTCAGAATATGAGAGAGGACAGAGTTGTTGACCCATACCAGAACAAGATAGAAAAACTAGATCTATATTTTTGTTTCACAAAGTCTTCAAATGGACCCTACATGATAGACTTATGTGAATTCCTCCAATTCCTACTTTTTCTAAGCAGATGACTTAGCTCCAGATAGAAGCTGCTGATAAGATTATCTTTTTGAGGATATTTTCTGCTAATGACTCAGACATATTTATTGGATTAAGAATTAACTCAATGGGGAAATCTAATGGTCCTTACCCTCTAACTCACGATAGTACCTAATGGAACTCATCTTTGGGTTCCTCCTCTAAGAATGAAGCTACTAGAGATGTAGCATAACTGGTGGCTTTGAAGATAAAGCCATGGTACATTGGACCCAAATTTCCACCTGACCTAAGGTCGAGTGCATATGGAGGAGCTCTGCTGATGGATAGTCCCAGGTTCGAGTCCATGGTACTCATCCCATACCACATAGTAGAGAAAGTTGAGATGCATGTCCCTTATTGTACATTGTGCATGGCCTTTCCTAGTTGGAAGTCCACTAATTCTAAGCTCACTCCCCTGTAGAGTTATGAGTTGAGACTTCAACTTTTTAAGCAGTCACACAACACTGTGGGTTTTGTATCGAGTTTATGGAAAACTAAACCATAAGTGCTCTTTTGTAAACTTTTCTATTAATCCAGATCCTCATACATCTCTTCCTATCAAATTGTTTTTCTTTTTTTAAATAAAAATTTTACATTGATATTTGGATACTGAACTCAGTCACCTATGACCTAACCTTTCCATATCTGTCTTCCTTTTATATTATCATAACTGTGGTCATTTTCCCTTTATTTTTAATTTATTCTCTTACCAATGAATATTTTTTCCATGGTCAGAATGATCTGAAAGAGATTTATTTGTACTTGGGGTTAATTAAAGAGAAATCCCAAGCTGTATTTCTTGTGATCAAAAGATAAACATGGGGCTCTTATGGCTTAGTACTGCCCTATTCTAGTCAAAACAGACGTGGATGGAAAGTGTGAAAAACCATTCTGCATAGCCCAGTTCCAAGACGGCCACAGACTGAGAAATATGGTGTGGCAAAAGTAGTTTGAACTTGCTTTTCCTCAAGTGCATATATATCTAGTACCAGTATTATCAACAAAGTATCTCCACTCAATACCTCTACTGTGGCACCTTACATTAAGACACACTAACTGAAGGAAACATTACAGAAATATTTCTTGACTATACATCTGACTACAATGAAGGGAAAAATTGAACAATTACATCAATGAGAACCACCAGTAAACAAAATTCTGCCTGGAAAAGACTATTGCTTCTGGTCATGGGATTTTGGGATCAGAGCTAGGCTAAACATTTGCTCAATTTGATCATTTGCCCATATGGACCCAACAGAACAATTTCATGAAATAACAATAAAGTATTTCCTCATTACATTTTACTTAAAATATATTCAAGATGACAAGGGTTTTATAATATATCTCTCACTGATAATTACCAGCACATGGAAGATTTCTTATGAAAAGATAATATACTTTAAGTATACCAAAAGTACTTTCAAAACTGCTAGCACCTCATGAGAAAAGTTTGAAGAATGTGTTCAGAAAATTCTATTTAGTATAAATTCTGTTGCTTGTATTTTTCATATTCTTTATTAATTTGGACAATGATATAATTCTCAATTATTCTAAAGGTTTCATATATGTTTTGTAACTCATTTTATAAACATCAAATTTACTCAACTCTGTAACATCCTAAAATTGTTTTATTTCCTACGTTCTATTGCAACCAATTTCTACATAAAAAATGGAAATTCAATGAGATTTTGCATTATATTTTTTATAATTTCACTTAAAACATTTCTGTTTTCTGCTAGGTTTTTGTATTTGCTTTTTAGTACAGCATTTTTCTCAAGACTGTTAATACTTTCAATACAGAAAGTATTATCAATACTTAATACAGTACCTGGCATTTGGTAGGTCCTTATAAATGTTTGCATGAATCATTTTAGATTATAGTTCAGATAGTCTTTATCCATGAAATGATCACAGCTAGACTTTTATTGACTCATACTTCATGTTATTCACCCTTCAGATTCTATTTAAATAAGAAGATTAGTATACCTGGGCAAAACTATTAGATTATTGTTAGAAATTATCGTTTCTCTGGACAATGTTTAAGAACTTAGCTACTGCAATTTATTTCTCATCAGAGAATAGAATATTTCTTGAGATCGTTATAACGTATGCCCTGGGCAATTTTCCAAGTTACTTGCTAAATATTTTCAAGTGAATTTGTCTACAATAAACCTTATCTAATATAAATTGTAATTAATTTGTGCACAATCACCAGAATCACCTTAACTCTTATTCATTTCTACCATCTTTATTATCCTCCATTTTACTAGAGAAATGACAAATATGATTGATATTTTAGCAATATTCTCAGATTTTGGTCATAGACATGGGTTGTCATGAATACCAGATAAAGGGATCAATGTTTCTTTTCAATACACTACCTATTTTTTATTGGAACTCTAATTTCTTTTAGGCCTTGGGCATATGGACAGGTTCTGTTTTTGTGGATTCATTGGGTTGTCAAAAGTTCATGGCAATGACTTGACAAATCACCTTTAGAAGAAGGTGAGTTAAAGAAATGAATTTGTTCTCATGGTGTCACACAGTTAAAGTAAAGGCAGAGAGATGCATAGTTTGAGTGTGCCCTGTGATGGAAAGGCACCCTATCTAGGATGGGTTCCTGCTTTGCATCCAGAGCTGCCAAGATAGGCACCAGCCACTTGCAACCCTGAATTTGAATATGTGGTTTGGGAAATAATAATCTTACTTCTTTTTATTAATCTTTCTTAAATGTATGTGCAGCTCACATTTATTTCAATGCTTAATATTAGAAATGTTTTGGGTCCTTATTTGAAGTTTGGCAATATTTTTGTGACCAGAAATATGCCATAGAAACTTAACTCTTGTTTACATCAATGAGCCATGATAAAATTGGTTCTAGATTCACAGTCAACCAGCCCCCATGGGGATTGGTAGATGCCAGATACATGTAAGTAAACTCTCCATTAATCGGAACTAGAGCAACGAGCACTCTCAAGCAGTCGACAAAAATATACTGCTGGTTGCTTGAGATTGCACGTTGCTTGAGTTCTGGTTAATGGAGAGTCAACTGTGTGTCATTTCACTTAAACTTGCAGTTTGCAAAAACCTATCAACATCATTAAGTAAGGAGTTACTGTAACACCATGGCTGCCTGCCCAGATATCGTTACAGAGCACATATCAGCATACAATGGTATCAGGCCCCTGACAGCCTCCAAACTTCGAGGGCAGTGACCTCAGGCCCCTAACCAAGCAGAACACCAACTAACAGAGATGAAATACAATTCTTAGGAGGACTTCCCATGCCCTTCCCTCGGCCATGGGAAGGTCTATATACCTCCATGTGTGTCCGCTCTATCCTGACTCTCACGGCACGTCCTCTGCAGTTGATGAAATGTGTGGATTAAGAAAAAGTCAATTATATCTACACATCTTTACAAATAGACCCAGTATCAGGTGTCATGTGAAGTACGTTAGGTAAACTCAAGGACTCAGAAACAGTCAGGCCTTGGTGCACACAGTGCCACTCAGAGCTCTGGAAATCCATGTTTGCCTTAATTAATTTCCTTCTCTCCTTTTTCTCTCCATGTCTCCATAGTGGACTCTAACCAAAAGAGGACACAGGCCTCAACCACCCTTCTGAAATTCCCCTCCATCTTGCCTTACCTACACCTTGGCTTTCTGCTGAGGACAATCATTTCTATATGATCCTCTCTAGGGTGTTATTCATTTTCTCAAACATCAAAATTGGGAGGAAGACAGTTTCAAGAGAAATGCAGGTTCCAGAAGATCATTCTTCTATGATTGTCTTTTTAAAATAAACAAACAGAAACACTGCTTTGACACTCATGCTCCCTCTGGTAGGCCTCCTGCCTCCTGTTTCCCACCTACTTTCTGGATTTGCCACTCAAAGTAGAGTTTGTCAACTGGCATCCTGTCTTTTCTTCCACCTTAAGGCTCTTGTCATCATCTCAGATGATTCTGATCTTCTGATTGGTGGTCTTATATAAACAACCTGGTCAACGTTGTAATTTAAAATTTCAAAGGCATTAAATTTTACTCCTAATCTTCTATCTTAAAGAAATGATACCTAATAAGTAGCCATGTCCAGCTGCTTTGTATTATCAAATAAAACAAACAAAAAACACAAGTGAAATAAAATTGATCACTAAGAATCTAATGTCTTATGGTGAAAATGTATTCCTTTATAGACAATGAATGAACACTTCCCGGACATTAGTGTCTCAAACTGAAATGTATCCATTTGTATCCTTTTATAGAGTTAGATTAGTAAGAGCAACTTCCGAATTCCAAGAAACATTTTCTTATGTATTTGGTCTTCAGTTAGTTCAAGATACTTTGTTGAAAAAAGATAAATTATCACGTCCTGATCCAAAAATTTAGGCTTTCCACATTGCATGGCTAACTGAAATACAAATGAGTATTACTAGCCTTTAATAATAATTTCTTACAAAATAAATATTGCACACACACACTTTTTGTTATTTAATTATTTAACACACACTAAGAGCCACATAAAAACCTAGACACTTGCTAGTGAGAATGAACAATTCCTTTTTAGTCATTTCTACTAATTTTAATGATAGATTGGACATAGTTTTGATCATCAGGCAACTCTTCTAATATTTGGGATCTAAGAATGAAGTACTGAAGTTTTGAGCAAGGAAATTAAATTTTAAAAGCAGTCCAGATATTTCCCAACCTTCAGACATATAATTCAGAGAGGAGATATTTAATGATCTAACCATATTCTAATTATTATATATGAAAATATATATAATAATATTAACTTTGTTAAATAGTTGCTTTTCTGCTTTTGAGTGTTATTTATTCTTATTTGCACTGGGTTGTTTTTTGTTATGTATATAGTTTAAATGATCTTACCTGGATATATAGATATAGTCTTTCTCTCAATCGCCCTTTCTCTCTGTAACCCTCCCCTCTCTCCTTGCTTCCCTCTTTGGCTATCTGTTTATTCTGTTATCAATCTGTCTTTATATAGATAGAAATACTACATATATATCAGAATTTTATAAATACACACCAGGTCTGACAACCTCGAACTTGCCACTGTGTGCTTTTGTTGGCAGCACTGTACAAACAACTCAGTAAGGTTTCATAACCTTGGCATATCTGTGTCTCACAGCTGTGTTCCTGTTGACCTGTGGAGGTGTTCACTATTGCTGCATGTTTTTGTGTGCCATCGCAAGAACGTCAGAGCTTGAATTAGAGCAATGGACAAGCATTAAATTTTTTGTTAAACTTGGCAAGAGTGGAAGTGAAATCAGGGACGTGTTAGTCCAAGTTTATGGGGATAATGCCATGAAGAAAACGGCAGTTTAAAATGGATTAAACATTTTTCTGAGGGGAGAGAAAGTGTCACTGGTGAAGAGAGGTCAGGGCGGCCAGTAACAAGCAGAACTGATAAAAACATTGTAAATATTTGTCGAAGTGTGTGTCAAAACTGTCAACTGACTGTGAGAAGCATAGCAGACCAAGTAAACATTGATAGAGAAATACTTACGAAAATCTTAACTGAAAATCCTGACATGAGAAAGGTGTGTGCAAAAATGATCCCAAAGAAACTCACCAATGGACAAAAGCAAAGGAGAGTCAAAGTTTGCCAAGAAGGAAGACAATATTTTGGGCCATGTTATCACAGGTGGGGAAACATGGGTGTACCAATATGACCCCGAAACAAAGTGTCAAAGTGCACAATGGAAGTAGATAATTCTCTACAACCAAAGAAGTTTCCTCAGTCCAAATCAAGAGTTGAAACAATGCTGCTAACATTTTTGATAACAGAGGGATTGTTCATTATGAATTTGTACCAACTGGACAGTCAACCAAGTTTACTATTTGAAAGTGTTACAAAGGCTGAATGAAAAAGTTATATGAAAACAACCTGAACTTTTCACCAACTCATGGCTCTTGCATCCTGACAGTGTACCTGCTTACACGGCACTGTCTGTGAGGGACTTTTTAGCTATTACACAAATAACTGTATTGGAATACCCACCCTATCCACCTGATCTGACCCCCAGTGACTTTTTTCTTTATCTGATGATAAAGGAAATATTGAAAGGAAGACATTTTGATGACATTCAGGACATCAAGGGTCATATGACGACAGCTCTAATGGCCATTCCAGGAAGAGTTTCAACATTTTTCTGAAGGGTGGACTAGGTACTGATGTCAGTGCATAGCTTCCTAAGGGGAGTACTTCGAAGGTGACCATAGTGATATTCAGTAATGAGGTATGCAGCACGTTTTCAAGGACGAGTTCACAAATCTAATTGTCAGACCTCATATAATTTTCCCTTTGAAATGTTTTTAATAATTTATTTTGTATCGCACATCCTTTATATTCATATTTTTCCTCTTCCTCCTTTAGCACTACAGGGTTTATTTTTAGACATCACAGAAGGTATAATCAGAGCAATGCATGCAATGGGTGACTTCTGTCAGCACTCATCTGGAGAGGAGTCTAATGCAGACTTCAGCAACTGAACGGAAGTTAGCAAGTGGAGGAGAGAGAAATATCTTAAAAGTTGACTCACAACATTTGGCCAATAATGGGGGAGTGAACACTATTTGAAATAGCTGGAGTTTCAAGTCTTAGAAACTGGATGATTGGTGGAATACACAAGATTAGAGCGTACTTGTAAGGAAAACCAGTGAGTCCACTTTGGGGTATGTTACATTTGAGATGCTTTGAGAGGATTCACACAGAGGTATTCACTGTAATAGAAACATATGAATATAAGAATATAAAGACAGTTTGAGAAAATATCTTAGGAAATGAGTTAATGTCACTATTCTAAATTAGAAAAGAGCATCTTCAAACTGAACATATAATAGATTGAAAGCATTTTTATGGAAAGATATTGATTTTAGAAGGTGACATTTAAAATTAGAAAAATAATAAAACCAACTTAAAATTTTCAAAACATATACTAAAATGGCAGGGCTATGTTCTTCATAGTATTCTTATTTAAGGCATCCTAAATTTTCATTCTTGATGTGATTTGCACAGAGGCAAATTTTGTCTTGAATATTTTTGTTTAAGAATCTCATGCACTCATTTTAGCAATTTAGGTAGGCTTCTAAATAAAAATTCACATGACATAACTCTTTGTATTTCTACTATACACATTGTTTTCATCTGTTGTTTTAAATCTTGCATTCCAAAAGACACACACACACATACACACACACACACAATAACAGAAAATGTTGGCAAATACTAAACAACAAGAAAAAAAGAAAGTCATGTACTTTCTAGCATATTTAGGATAAGCATATTATTTAAGAGAGTTAAAAAAAAAGTATTTGCCACACAATTTTAAAAAGCACAATGTGAAAGCCTTGGAGAGAGTTTTTCATGCAAAACAATCATGATAAGAGTATCTGAATGACAATATTAAAAAAAATTAAAACCAGAGATTTCATCTTTGGCTTTACACATACTGGCTGATATAACACAACTGCAGAAATGATGTGTTTAAAGCTATATTTTATAAAATCTCACTGGCAAAAATCAATAGAAAGCTTTAGTGGGTAGAATCTGTGTAATAGTAACAAGCAGAAAGGTTAGTGTAGAAGTTAATGGTTCTATCAGGAATAAAACAGAGTTAAAATGTGAAGGAAAGGTCTACCACAAGTGGTTCATTAACCTTTTAGAACCCCAGTGTATCCTCACAGTAGAGATTACAACAAAATCTGACCCAAAGTCTCTTAGCATTTGCTAATACTCCAACTCAGCACAGCACTATACACATTTCGTATGATAGAACTATTTTCATTAAAATCACTCGTTAGTGTTAAAAAACTAAAATGGCAGCACTAGGTTGCAAAGGGCAACAGCAAGCTCACACCATGAAGTTTATTTTGTTGGTGGTGTTGTTTTGCTTGTTTTCCTTCAGGTCTTTCTTCATTTTCCATCTGCGACAGCCTCAGACACAGTCATGGATTCTGTCCGTTTTCAGCTTACGCCTAGCATTGACTGAATATTGAGAAGGAAGTTTCCATACCTTATTTGTATCATTTAGAGAAACAAAATAATATCGATGTCTTCTTTTTGAATAAAAATATATTCCGTGGCTTCTGAATCCCCTGGAAGAGTGTTTTGGAGAAGGACAAGGATTTGACTTGCATTGTAATAATTTGGAGGTACACTTATGCTTTAATAAAAAAGCCACAAAAAAAAAGCCACAGTAACAAACACATTGGTGTTACCAATGACTTATTGTCTTTGGATACAATTTAGTCACAGTGCCATCTCGTTCCCTTGCTTTTTGTAATCATCTTTGATTATGTTTTGACCTTAACAAAAATTTTTTTAAAATCTTCCCATCCTTAACTTCCTTTCTGCTTCCCTTCTTCTCCCTGTCCCCTCCCTCATATATTTCCTTCTTTACTTTCAGCAAATTTCAGGGTAGAAGTTTAAATGAGCAGCTGCCACAGCCGGCACTGCCAATGTTCTCTAGCCAACCGACCAGCAGGGGGTACTCTTGCACAGGATGGATGGCTCCCCTTTTGAGACAGAGCTAACCTCTGTGACAAATTCAGAGCCCAGCAGCTTGGGGGCTGAAATCCCAGTCCTTAATTTCCTTCCAAATTTTTCAGTTGGTCATCTATCCTGCTGGGCTGATTCCTTTCAAATTTCCATATAATCCAAAAATAGCATAATTTTTATTTTTTCCATTTTTTTTTTCCCAAAGAGGGGAGAATTCAGTTCACAGTTAGGGGAGGAGTAGTTTTTGGATTCTATCCCCTACATGAAATCTGTTGCAAATAGATCCTGCCAAAATCCTGCACAGGGATGTGCCAGGTTTGTAATAGGTTTAGTTCTCTAGTCTTTTTCTCCAAGTCCAAATTCTCTGTTGTTTTACAGTATTTCTTCCTTGAAAACCATTTTCCACTTCCCCCTCACAATTTTCTTTTTTAAAAAGATGATGTGGTGTGTATGTTTTAAGCCATCCTGTCTGCGACAGCTGATGACAAAAACATCAGCCTGAGTTTGGGCACAATTTGAGCCTCTGTCCTGTAATCTCTCATTTGTGCCTCCTAGAACTGTTCTTATTCACCAGAATTCTTATCTCACGGCCACAGCCGAGGGCAGTAAGTATCGTGGCTCTTTGAGCACAACTGATGCACTGGCTACAGCGACGTCCAGATCTTTGTTAGAGCAGACACCATCTTTGGAAATGATTGATGTTGAAAATTGCTGAACCCCTTAATCTGTTTCATTTCTTTTGCTTGAATGGTGGCCTGAATGGTGTAACTTGAGAGAACAATGGTTCTGGCCCTTTCAAATGTTGATTTTCATCTGTGCCACGATGTGATGAGCATATAAACTTTTTATAGAGTTGGTTAACGATAATAATGCCTTCTACAAAGAACACCATATTTACCCTTTAGTGTTCTTTACATTTGCCAGCAAGCTTTGTCTGTAAACACATACCAGATTTCATGACGCCTAGAGTTAAATAAGAACTTTGATTTTGCTGCAGTAATTTTATTTTTTCATGATTTTGATGTGTTTTTTTATATAATTTTAAACACAAAACTTTATTGCATCTTGGAGTCTTTGAAACCAGGAATATTTTTAAAGAGCCAGGATTATAATTTTCTCTTTGATTTGAAACTTACTTTTGTTATTGATGAGCTTTTACATCTTCCTGCTTGTATTAAATAATACAGAAATCATTCATAATAAAATAATGTATCATAATGGTTAGCTCACAGAATCCACCACTCTAGATTGTTGTCTAATTTTACCTTTCTGGAATCAACAATTTTATGAACTGTTGGTAACTTGAGAATATGTTTATCATCTAAATAGAGTAATTATCTAAAATATAAACCCATATGATGTTCACCTATTATTACTGAGACCTTATATTTGTTTATGAAATATATACATATTTCTGTCTGTAGTACATAAAACCCAGGTGTTAATATATTACCATCAAATACATCGTCTCAAAATCTAAAAATTGTACCTAGCTTACAATTCTAATATATAAAGTAAAAAAAAAATTGACAAAATTTTTTTGTTGCTAAATTTATTGGGGTGACATTGGTTAGCAAAAATGACACAGGTTCCTGGTGTATGATTCTACAGTGCATTGTCTATGTGTTGCACTGAGTGCTCACCACTCAAGTCAGCTCTCCTACCATCACCGTGTATTTGATGCCCACTTCCTTTAAAACCACCCCTCCCCCCTTGCCCTCAGGTAACCACTAAACTATTGACAGTGTCCATGAGTTTTTGTTCCTTTGTCCCTTTCAGTTTTATATTCCACATGTAAGTGAAGTCATATGATTCTTGCTTTTTTCTGTCTGACAAAAATTTTTAAGATTTGGAAATAGAAGCATAACTTTTTGCTGCTTTTTAGTAGTTGAAGTTAGAAATAAATGCTTATGGGCATGAAAGCTAGGATGTCACC
The DNA here is from genome assembly GCA_004026885.1 of Lyroderma lyra. Classification (NCBI taxonomy): domain Eukaryota; kingdom Metazoa; phylum Chordata; class Mammalia; order Chiroptera; family Megadermatidae; genus Lyroderma; species Lyroderma lyra. The sequence continues at coordinate 89,541 of PVJL010000761.1, read as the reverse complement.
TGAGAAGTAGTTTTCTTTGCACCTTCTAAGATGTGAGGCCAATTTCATTGATTTTCAGTATTTGTGAAACCTATATATGAGTGACAGACTTGGATAGGCTTCTTGATTCACGGTATAGAATCGGAATGCCTATCATACTTTGTTTAGTTGATGATCTCATCCAGAATTCTAGAATCTTATATCTTACGTAATAGTCGGAAACACCGCACATACAAATGTTCTAAACTAACGCTGCAAAAGGAAAGGAATCTGTGTGTGTGAAAGGGTCACAGTCTCAAGGGACCTGACAGTCAGTGTGATCACAGTGAGAAAGAAGTTCTCAATGCATTAAACTCAACAGTAAGAACAACTATTATAAAAATCTGCAACAGAATTTCCAGATGCTAGAAGTAAAAAGAACTGCTGAAAAGGCATGGCTTCTTTCTAGTTAATTTGGGTATCAGATGAAAAATTTTACAAAGAAACAGAATATATAAATAAAATACCTTTTAAAACAAATTTGGACACAAAAATAGGCTTTCGATCTTCAATTTTTGAAAGGCACATGATACTTATTTGTTCATTAAATGCATTTAGAAATTCCCCTTTACTGATACTGTTTTATTTTTCCAGGACTTACATATATATGGGAAATAAACTTTTGATCTCCAGTTCTTTCATGCTTAGTGATCTCTATCCGTACTCAGTGTGTGTAACAATCTATTCCCATCTTTATGTTCTCCAGACTTGACTCCACTACGTATCAGCGTGCAATGTGGAGCAACGTGCTTAACTCCAGTGAGTTTTAGTCTCCTAATTTATAACATACGGAGAACAATACATTTTTCTAGTATGGTTCTTCAGATTGAATTTTATGCTGTTTTTTTCCTCCTTACTTCCCTCTATTCTCTCACCTCCCACTCCTCACCACCCCCACGAGTATCCATGTTTTTTCTATCTATCCATCTATCACCTATCTATCATCTATCTTATCTATCATCATTCATTCATCTGTCCATCCATTCATCCAACAAACCATCCATCCATCTGCCTATTTACCCATTACCACATGCAATTGAAAATAGGTTGCCAATAGCTACAATATCTGTATGTAATAGAAAATACAATAGAAAATAGAAAATAAAAATGGGCAAAGGTCAAATAATTTATGATATTAAAATTTAAAGATAGTCAATGAATAGTCAATCGATTACACAAAAAAGGAATGAAGTTCTTTCTCTGTTACTATACTTTACAACTGGTATTTTTTTGGCAATTTAGAATGTGATTGTACCCAATATTATCACAATAAGGCGTGGGTTTGTTTTCACCATCAAATGGAATTAACAGAGTTGGCAGCATGGGTATAATGAATATCCTTTTGTAAGAGAGTTATAATAGTGTCAGATATGCAAAATGGTATATAGCATTTTGCAAAATAGTACACTGCATCTTTCCAATGTGGAAATAACATTATTTCCACCTTTCCTTTTTTCAAAAAGGAATAGCACTTCATTTTGCTAGCTATAAATGATACATTTTTAACACCCATTTTCAGCATTCTTTAATATAAATTAGCTAGATGACTGAGTCACTCCTCTATTTTAATTTATAAGTAGCAAACAAAAGGATTTACTATACCTCACAAGATAAAACAAAATAAGTGGATTTAGCAGACTCAACTATATCTTGTTCTTTCTCATATTTGAGCATATTCCTTAAAGTTCTGAAAGTGTGACTAAACTTAATTCTGTTTCAAACCCTATAAAGTTTAGCTTAGTTATTCATGTTTCAGAATGCATTAAACAAACTCACATTAGGGTCAACTGAATTAATCTTTATTCTTTTAGAAGGATAGAACATAACCATTTTTAATTTATAGTTCTAGAGATAATTTGATATTGTCGATAAATGATTTTAAGAAATGTGTGGGTTCCTTGGAAATATTTAAATGCAACATTCCTAAAATTATTAGCTTGATATATCATTAATCCTCGGCTTTAATTAAGACACGAAACTTAGTGTACTTAGGAAACACATACATATTAAATGAGCTTGTATTTTTTAAGTATGGACACTGCCACTAGTTGTGACAAAAATCCTTTGAAAAAATGTATTTTTATTCTTTCAGTAAAATGCCATTAGATAGAAAATTTGACAATATATCTCAATTTAAGTCAGGCCAAAATTTCAAGCAATAAAATTGTTCATCGTTTACCTCAGAGATCGAGGGAAAAAATTATTTGAAATCTTGGGAGAATTTCAAGTCTATATTCATGATAGAGACTCCACTTCTCTGGCCCAGAAAACCAAGATGAATAAGAATCCAACGTGCCCGATTATTTTCCTTTATTCCTCTTTTATGGCCATTTATCTTTATATTCCTACTTTGCAGTGTTCTTATGAAGACGAGTGGAATAGTTTGCTCTAAAGTGCTTAAACTCTTAGGAGAAAAGTATGCTATCACAACAAATTATTATTAGCTTTATTACTGTAACAAACACCAGGGATAATTATTTTTGAGTCAAAAAGAACAAGGCAAAGTGTGATTCTGTATCAAAAATGACATGGTGGGTGGTAAATGGTTTTTACTTCTATACAGAGCATTACAATAACTTTCACAATGGACTGCTTATAATACATATCCTCTAAAGACCTTGATTCATGAGCTCACTTAAAAAATTTCTATCTTTCTTTCCCACATAAGTTGGCTAACTTCAGCCTTTGTATAACTGTGTAGGTTTAGCAAAACTATAGAAAATGAGTTAATTCCTTGCCAAAAGCAGACTGTAAAGAATTCAAGACCTCTGCAAAATAATTCACTGAATTATATGTTTTCTTTTACATTATAATTTTAATGTAAATTTGTAATTTGAACAGTGGGACTTTTTTGGAGTTTTTTTTATTATTTCCTGTTTATACTAACCTGTCTTTTTAGAGACTATTCTATTAGCTTTATAAATAAATTACTTTCTCTTTTCATAATTAGTTCTAGAGCATTATTTTCTATACTATACATAAAAGGAGGAGAATAATTCTATTCCCTAGGTTTGGTGTTCATAGAAAAATGCAAACTAGATTTTGCAACTGATTATAAGAACAGTAGAGAGGTTATCATTTTTTGAAGTGGAAAACAAGTCTAAAAGACTGTTCTTAGTTTTTCCTCTCATGTTTTTGCTTTTCTATCACCCTTTCTTACACATAATCTTTATTATCTCTTTTCCTTCTGATTCTTCCATATTTGGGTTCCTTCCATGTGCACCTGGGAGGTGTATGTGTGTGTGTGTCTTTGTATTTCAGTGAGGTGGGGAGAGGAAGAGAGGGAGAAAGGGACAGTGAGACAGGGAGAGGAAGAGGGAGAGAGAGAGAGAATGAAATAGTGGATGGATTAGTAAATGTAAAAACAAGCAACTACTCTATTAATATTTGTCTGTCTGTCCATCCACCCACCCATCCATCTATATGTAATTATGTTTTTTAGAATGGCAGTTCCAGATTTCATACTAAAATATCAATGAGATAAAAATTATCTGGCATTACTTCTCAGGAGAGGTAAAGTAAGGATACCAGGATAATATAATGGAATGCATCTTTTTACTCAAAACAGAAGAAAAGATAAATCATTAAGAAAAAGCAAATAAGAAAAGTTGTATTTTTCCCAACCATATCGGTATATGACCTTTATCACTATATCTGTTGCATAGCTCCTGCTTACAACAGTGGCCATGCAATTACCCAAGGGATCACTGTTGTTTTAAAATTGTTCATCTCCATTCCTGTTATTTTACTATTTTACTTTTATAACACTTAATGTATTTGTAAGTGTTATTTTCAGTTTGAATTAAAATCTGAAGAGTAATAAACAGGAAATCATATATATGTTAGAAAAAGATATAAAGAACAATCTACAGATAAGAACTCTTAGAGAGAAATGCCAGAATGTAAGTAGATACCAAAATAATGTTTATATTTTTCTCTAGGGTTAGCTGAGGTCATGCCTCATAAATTCATCCTAAATGTCACTTTTGTAACCCATGCTGCTAAGTGGGTCATTCCAGTTATTTAGATATTTCTGATAGTTTTTAGGTTTCCTCTGATTTGCTAAAGTTAAAATTCTGAAGTCTATTATTTGTCAAGAGGAAATTTTACAGGCAAAAATTAAGGAAGCTTTTAAGTTATTTTAACTAACTTTTTCTTCTTTATGTAATCCAGATATTAACACCTTTCTGATGTCTTGTTGAAGCCATAATTATTCCATAATTTTTTTAGTCTAAAAAAACCTTACAAGGATACACTCAAATTTAAAGTAATTCATATTATGCTAAAATTATTAACCATATGTTGCTTGCAATAAGATGAGGAGAAAATGTAACATTTATATGTAGCTCATAAATACATGCAACCTCTAAAAAGTGACAGGCATATGTATTGTAAATAAAAGGTTTTATATGTATTTTCATTAATATGAATATTTTTTGTCAACATACATTCACCTTGTCATGTTGGCTTTTCATAGTTGCTATCTGTAGAGCTTTAATTATCTCTTAAAATTATAAGCATTTACATTTGCTTTGTCTCATGATTGTTTACCACTAATATGTCACATATTTTCCATGCATGGTGACAACTGGTCACTCGTCATTAATAAAAGGACAAGTCTCTTACACGAGCTGTAAACACAGTAGGTTTTTAGAACAAACTTCAAAGATTAAATCTCCTCTGTGATTTCCTACAGAGTGTACACATCAATAGAGTTGACTTTGCACTGTCACTCTTCTCTGTTAAGGCAACTGAGTTATCACTACACATTATGCATTTAAACTCACAGTATTCTTTTAAGAACCTGAGTAGAAAGGGAAGATAGGAGCCTGGGGGGAGGTAGAAAAAAGTAAAGGGAGTCAAATACATGGTGACGGAAGGGACTTGACTTTAAGTGGTGAACACACAATGCAATATACAGATGACATAGAATTATACACTTGAAATCTATGTGATTTTATTAACCAGTGTCACCCCAATAAATTTAATAAAATAGAAAGACAACTTGAGTTGAAAGTGAGCAAGTAGTTAGATCATTTGCTTTTCTTTAGTGAATCCAAGTTTATTTATAAAACAGAAAAGAGGTAAAAATATGCCTTCAGTTCATCTCACATCTCATTTATATTTAACTATGTTGTAGCTAATGGTCTCACAGAATTTACTTAAACTTAATAATAACAAGAATTACTTATTTTTAAAACTGACTTAGCAACTTAATGTAGCCCCATGTCTTGGATGGGTTATTCTTTAATAAAATTTTGTTAAAAGAAAATGGGTTAAGTCACACAAGTCAAAGAATTCATGTATATAAAATAGATTTAAAAATATAATATGATCAGAGCCATTTTAAAAAAATACATTTGCAAAACTAAGTCAATATCCTGTGAAAAATTTTGGGATCCCTGGTGGTGCAGTGGCTAGGTTTCGGCACTCTCAATGCTGTGGCTTGGATTCAATTCCCAGCCAGGGAACTACTCCACCAAAAAAAAAATTTTGTATGTAATGTTTACAACTTTTGTCCTAGAGGTAGAAGATGTTTTAACATATCAACAACTGAAAACAGGACAGTAATATCTACAGATATTATATATTAGTATTTAAATATCTTCAACTCAAAATATAGTATTTGTGATTTAGATCTTACCTACAATATAAATAATACTGCATATTTAAGTAGTATAATTCAATCATTCACTCAATAATTCTACCAATAAAGTCAATAAAATAAAACACAAGCATAGTCATTATTCTAAAGAATATGAAATAAAATTAGTGATGGCAAAGGAAAAATACTATAAGCAACTTAAAAGTACTATAAATTAATTCTGTTAGTGTGCTAGCTATACTAAGGAAGTAACAATGGAAAAATAAAAATAAAATATTTTAGAAGATATTTTAATAGTGAGAGTGACAATTATCCTATGCCTCAATAAATGTGAGAAAAGGAAAAAATTAACTTTTACTAAAGTTTTTTGCTGTTGTATTATAATTGAGCAGAGTGACCCAATTTCAAGATCCAAGATACACTAAATTTGGCTGGGAGTAGTATTTGGTTTGAAGTATATGGAGTTTAAAATAGCTGTTGGTTATTCATCAGAATGTCTACTATTTCAGATATTCAGTAGTAATCTTCAAAAGACAACTAGAAATCAGTCTATAGTCCAAAAAAGATGTGGTAATTACTAAAAAAGAGTTGATAATTGAAATTACAGTTGATATGTTTTACTGAATAACACTTAATAGAAATCATAATCTTTGAGGTTGCCATTGGAAACTGAACAGGAATTCATATGTAAAAAAAGAAGACAGACTTTGGAAAAACCAAGAGTAAGAAAATGAGCATAGAATTTTTGTGACCAAGATATATTATCTTTCAAATACATTAAAAATCATAAACAGGAATAGACATAAACCCTTTATACACATATGCACACACAGTATGTATTATATTCCTAGTTCTCACTAAATGACTAAAAACTGATTTTCTTTTGAGCAGGAATTCTGGTAGGTTATACTAATGTAACTGTAACCTACTCATGGCATTTTCTTTCATTTTTAAAACCTATTTTGTATTATTTAAAAATAAACAGGGTATTTTTTAATGTTTTCTAGTGCTGAACTCTCAGTTTTTCTCATATATAAACCTCTTTATTTTTACCTTCATAATTGAAGAATCATATCCCCTCTTTGGGTATAAAATTCTAGTTTGGCTATTGTTTTTGTTTTGTGCTTTAAATATTATCATTCCACTGTCTCCTAGCTCTCATCATGTTTGCTTGAACATCAGTCTTCTTGCCACTCATTTGAAAACATTATTAATGTCCCTTTGTCTTTAGTTGTCAGCAGTTTAAAATATTACCCTCTTCTGCATATTTTCTATTCTTTTCTCTGCATCAGTTGATATGTTTTCTATTGCCATGTTTTCAGGTCATCAATCTTGCCTTTCCTTTTAATCTCTGTTTAAACCTATTTATTATCAATTATTATTTTCATTTATTAAATTCCATTAAGTTTTTCATATTATACTGTCTCTGATGAATATCTTCATGTTTTTATCTATGTTCTTAATGTTCACTTTTAACATACTACTTATGTCACTTGAGAGCTCTTACTTATTAACTGTAAAATCGGGTTCAGGTATTTTTTTTCCTTAGTTTTTGGTCTTATGGTTCAATGTCATGAATTGATTATATATTTTTTACTTAATACAGAATATTTTGTATAAAAAGATGAAGTAACCTTCCTCCAATAAAGGTTCACCTTCTGTTCTGCCAGGCAGAGAGTTGGTTTATCACCTTACTTGAGCGAGGCACAGACCTGAGAAGGAGCTAGGTTTGTCTTTGCTCCCAGAGCATAGTTTTTCATTTTTTCACTTGAGAACCTGGTGCCTGGTGTGTTCACTGTGACATCTTCCCCTGGAAGTTCCCAAACTCTTGTCTCCTTAGTGTGGACAGACTGCAATAAACTGTGCCTTCTGATAAGCATTTGAGGATTCAATTCAAACACCTTCTAAATTTAGTAAATGTCTTAAGTGTATAGCCACAATTCATAAGGTTCAGTTCCCTAACCTCCCTTATCACCAGAATGTTTTCATCTCAAGTATCCAATCCCAATTTTCCAGTCATATGAACACACTGGTCAAGTGTTTATCTGTAATGCTAGTTGTGGCCTTCTGCCCAGGCAAGGTTGGGGTTCTTAGGCCCATGTCTTGAACCTGATCAGATTAAATACTCTCAGGGTACAGTGGCTCAAACAGTTAGCTGATTTTCTTTCATTCTGAGTTGGTAATACAATACCTAAAATCCTAGCTGCTTCAGCTGTTTTAGCTCTTTTCCAAAAGTTTTTCATTTAGATTTTCTTGATGTTTTAAGTGGCGGCGGCATCTCCCATAGCATATGCACAAGTATGAGTCCTACAAAAGATACTAAAAAGGTCATCTGAAAACATGGAGCAAATTAAATTCAAAATATAATGAATATTAAATTTTATAGTTCTCAGTTTACAGATTTAGAGTTTAAATGAAATAAAAATTTAGAAAAGAATATGAAATTATAGACACATTTATTATTTTCATCATTATTGGACACTAATTTCAATTTTATAATTTTTTAGTATCCTATGCTATATTATTCATGGAGGCATTTTAATAAATAGAGATTATTGATTATTAAAGAACAGAAAAATAAACAGGTTAGTATTAAGATTAACTTGAATTTGCTTTTCTATGTGGTGATGTGGGTGAGTCATTTGATGGGTAAAAGGAGTCAAAAGGAACAATTTTCAGTTATAAAGTACGTACAGTACAGGTATATAACATACAGCATGGTGAATAGAGTTAATAATACTGTATTCCATGTTTAAAAGTTGCTAAGAGAGTAGATCTTAAAAGTTTTCATCACAAGAAAAATGGAAGGCAATCAAGTGCTTTGGGGAGCAATTAAAGAATGAATATGGTTATCTTTTACTTATGGACCCCTGGTAGAGTAGGAGGTAGGAAAATGAACCAATTCCCTCGATTCTCAAATCTCTGGAGAAAAATATAGTGAGCATTGTAAAGGAATGTGATATTAGTAGAGTGTATAATTTTACTAAACTGAAATATATATGAGTAGTTAATATGTCACTGTCACCTGTGGTTCTACTTTTTATTTGTGATAAAGAAATTTTGAATTACCTAAGATATTATCAAATTTATAATTCACATTTATATGAACACTACTACAAAGTAGTTAAAGTAATTGCAATGTTAGTTATATCATTCTAAAAAGGGACGGAAAAATGGGGCCTATTCCGATTTTGCCCAGAAACTAATATGCACATCTGTGTGAAATTAGATATGAATCGTGGTAATTTCTAAACACAAAACCCACAACCAAAGGGACTATTTTGAACAAGATCAGCTACAAATTTTAACAAATGCTTTAGACATGTACAACTCTGCACAAATATAACGTCACTTATATCTAACGCTTATATTAAACTGGAGATTTTATGTGACAAAATGCTGTGCCCAATGAATTAGAAATGCCCTTATCACTGTTATGGTGAAAAGAAGGACAACTGACAAAAAATTCTGTTTATTGTAAAGAAGAAGGTAAAACATTTTATACCATAGTGACAAAAATTCATATATTATCTTAAAATAACATCACACATACTATAGCCAGAAAGAGTGAGGTTTTCTGTTTATGAAACAAACCCAAATTTCAATCAGAATAAAAGATTATGTTTAAAGATATCACACCATATTAAATCCTAATGCAATTCAATGATAGTGCACTAAAAGGTGGAACAATAATTTTTGACATAAAGGCTCCTATTTTGAGGTAGGTAATAGTTACTATGGATGAAACTCATTGATTTTGTATGGACTGCATCACATATCAATGTTCTCTCCATTTTAATACAGCACACTATTTAGAAAAGTAGAATAAGTTTTATCTGGCTAATTTAAGCACTTTAGTAGAACAGATGTGTACTCAAATGAAGAATTGAGATAGAAAAATAATTGAGAAAAATATGTACAGATATTTTATATTTTTAAAAAAATCATACAACATATGTATAATCTTTGTACAGTACACAAAACGTTGATTAAAATTACCATAATAGTACCTGAAGATAGTTATTGTTAAAATATGGGTGTAAATGCCTCCTGACCCTGTGACTTAAAGTGTGGAACGTGGACTGACTGCCAGATCACAGATGTTACTGATTCACTACGTTTCATTAAAATATTGTTTTGTTTTGTTTTTCTAGCAATACTTCACCTTTTTAAGCACTGGCATTTTGAGTAACACTGTGATAAAGGTAGAAGAGGTTATCTATCTATCTACTTACCTATCTATCATCTATCTATCTACCTACCTATCTAGATATTTATCTATCACCCATCAGCTTGTTATCTATCAACAAATATCCATACAAGATTATAATTTATTAGGGAAAAAAAACACAAGATACATGGATGTAATGACTTCTCCCTTGTTCTTACCTATAGGGCCTTTCTATAAATACATCACTCCTTCTCTCTGTCTCAACCATCCACTGAAGAGAATTTATATAGCCACTTATTTTTGGTGAGTATTACATAATTTGTAAAGAAATTTAACTAAAAAGGCAATGTTCAAAAAAATGACAAAGGTTTCTGACAGGTGGGGAGGAGAGAAAATTGTAACTACTTAAAGGTGGGTCAGGACACAAAGGTTTGGAGTTTGGCTTGTGGTGGCCCTCAGAATAGGTGGCTGTCCCCTTCTCGGGGCAGTGAAGTTTTGGAGTTGGTATTGCTATGGGATGCGGCTTGAATCCTCCTTAATGCTTTTGAGACATGGGAGTAAACATTTTCTATTACTTGGCATTACCCTATGGTTGGAATCCTGAGCCTATTTAAAGGTCGGCCCTTTCTAGGTCTGTCACTGAAGAACAAAATAAAAAGATGGAGTATGATTTGGTGATCCAAAATAAGTACCCAACAGGAAGACACAGACCTACGAGTGGACAGAGAGAAAAAGGGGATAATACATCTGACTACTAAGTAAACCCCAATGGGAAGCAGGGATAAAATAGGGTTAATGACTTGGAGTCACTTGGGAAAATACAAGCACCTTATGATTCCTTAAGAGCACTCACATCAAATGCCACTTTTTCCTCGTCTCTCCGAACGAAGTTCACTTTTACCTCTGAGCAAATAATTAGCATCTGCAACGTCACAAGTCTAAAACCAATATATATTTTTTTAATTATTAGTTTCTGGTGTACAAAACAACATTATGATTGGACATTTACAAACCAAATTCTTGATTTCTCCCACCAACCCTTTTTCTTTTCCTGTTTTAACTATCTAGGGTTGTAGTGACTCCTTTTTACCACTCAGGCCAAAATACTTGAAGTCATTTTTGAGTCCTCTCTTATTCTCAATTTCCACGTCAAGTTGATCAATTCCTATGTGCTCCATTTCCATAACACACCCAGAATTATTGTTTCTGCTACCTGCACGTGAGCATGCCTCTCTAGAGTCATAGTTTTTTTTACCTGGTTCTCTTCCTTCTGCTTTTGACTTGACAGTTGTCAGAGGAATTCTTTTAAAATACAGTTCAGATAACATTATCTTCTGCTACAGCTCATTCTATGTATTTTTTTTTTTTTTTACTTAGAATAAAATCCAAGGTCCTATCAATGGCTTATGGAACTCATGTAAGTCTAGTTTTCTGGTGTCGCCCTCTACTTTTCACATACCCGTTCTTTCTCACCCTCTTCCACTCTATTCTCATTGTTTCTCTTGATGTTTGTTAATCACATCACACAAACTTCTCAAAGCCTTGCCATTCCTATTCTCTTTGCTTGGAAACCTTGTCCATCAGATATGTGTGTAGTTTGCTCCCTAAATTATCAGAGGTGAATACTTAAAATTTATCCTCATCTGGCACATTATTTATTTACTGGTTTATTTTTGTTTGTCATCACTCTAATTTAAGCTTCCTGACACCAGGTATATTATTAGATTGAGGTACCTAGAACTGAGCTTGACCCATAATGGGCCCTGATTTAATATAATATTTTTAAAATTAATGAATAGATGCCTCTACTAGTGCACACATTTCATTGTATTACAATTACCTGTTTGAACATAAATATGACCACAGCAATTTGTGATTCTTGAGGAGAAGGCTTTCTTTAGTTTGGATCATCCAAAAAGCAGATGCCAAGATGAAATTAAAAGTACAAGAGTTTTATTCTAAGAAATGCCTATGACAAGTGAAGCAGAGAGGATATAGAGAGCTTTTCAACTGCAACATAGGTCTGACTTCTGTAAAAGAGAGCAGAAGAAAGGAGAATTGGGTAAAAAGAGTCACAGATGTCAGTGTAGTTCCAAGAAAATTTCAGTCAGGTCAATGAGGAATACGTGGGCCAAAGTGATCATTTAAAGGAGCCTCATATCACATAGCAGTGAGCTTGGATTATAAGCTTACTGCATGCAGTATTTGGTGGGACATGTGGCTTAGGAGCAAACGTGACTATAGGTCTAGCAGCCAGGGTCGTAGTCAATTATGTTTTCTGTAGGAGGAGACCTGAACATTGAATTTCAGGGAAACTACATGGTCAGTGTTTCATATCTACCAATTCTATCGCAGCACATGATCACCTCAAGAAGAACATAAATAGTTCTATTCCCCATACCCAGGAGGCTGCTCGTTGTTCTTGGCCTGTATTATCCTATCTATCTTTCCAGATCAGTTCAAATCCTCTACTCCATGAAGATCTACTTAGGATAACTCTGTTCATAATAGTTTCTCTCTTATTAAAATTGTTAAATATATTAGCTATATAAGCTAGTATTAATTTGGCACCAAAGTAAACACTGTTCTGCTCTCCCATGAAATAAGTATCCTAAAAGATGATCCACCTTGACTACTTCTAAAGTATTAAAATATGTAAGATACCAATTACTTATATAATCACAGTAATTGCTTAATAAATGAGCACTAAATCAAATATGTCCTGGGTCCCTGGTCAATAAACTTCCTGAAGAAACAGTGAGAAATATAGTAACAACTGAGGAATCAAGGGTATAGAGTGGAGGCGGGGGGGGTTGTTGTTATTAAAAAAAAAAAAAAGGAACAAAAGCCAAGGTGGTCAAGTTTTTATTGGGAAAAAAGCACCTGCTCATCCCTGAATGCAGTTTTCACTCGTAGAGTGTAAAAGACTAATGATACATAGTAACAAAACTCTTCATGAGTAATATTTGTTTTTTCAGGATTGTAACTTCTTTATCAAATATATAAAAATGTTTCATTACATGACATATAGAGAGGATTAAATATTGATTTTTGAACATAGATTTATAAGTTGAAGCATGTTTTAATTAACTTAAGGAATTCATGGCAATATATGAGGGCTGTCCAGAAAGTATCCAGCCATGTAATATGAAAACTAGAGGCATTTAGGGCTGGATTTTTTTTTCCCAGACAGCCCTCTTATAAACTGAGTATGTTGCCAACTTTATTTAAAGAATACTATTAATCTAAACAGTAAAGTTGTTGGTAAAATATTTATATATCTCAATATGTGCATATATGACCCTAGAAACTAAAAACATTAAAGATAATTTACTATGAATAAAATATGTTGTTAGATTGACTGCATAGCTTAAGTTAAATAATGGTCAAATCTTTCCTTTCTGGTGAATTGTACAAAACCAGTGTCATGTTACCAACCACATAAACATGAAAGTCTATTTGCCTGACTAATTACTGTAATGGCAGATAACAAAAGTGAAACAATTTATACTACTGAATGATTTGTTGGTAACTATGAAGTAGTAGACAGAGTAAGTTTTCCTTTATAATAAAATTTAAAGTTCAATAAATTAATACTGAACAAAATAACTGTTTTAAGGTCCTAAGAAGCTTAACTCTTCCATGACCATTTTTCCAAAAGATCTTGAAGAATCATCCATCAAAAATTCATTTAGGAGACTGAGTGCCACCTACTAAATTTCTGTGTGAAATGAAAATCTTTACCAGTTGGAATTACGTAAATAGACTTGTAGTGCGCTGCTTAATGCCTAGGTAGGAGTATTTACCACTCCTAGGGATAATATAATATAAATATCCTAAGTAAAATAAATGTCCCCATAATAAACTGTTGAACAAGAGAGATCTACTATTTGCTTGAGAAGGCTGTTTCCTCTATTGCATATCTATATAGCAGTTTGACTCTTTTGGAAAGGAAGAGTTGATAAAAATCTAACCCATAAACACCAATGCCCTCTTCTTGAATCTCACTTTCCTTCAAAATGTCATTAAAAGGGAGGGGGCGGGAGAGGAGGGGGGGAAGCTAAATATAAGGTGATGGAAAGAGAAGTCACATTAGGTGGTGAATTTATTATACATCAAATTGACAATGCACTGTAGAGTTGTATGCCTGAAACCTATGTAATCCTTGCTAACAGATGTCACCCCAATAAGTCTAACAATAAAAATGAATTAAAAAAGAAAAAAAATGTCATTAAAAGAAGATTGAGAAAACTTACCATCATTTGTAGATGTGTAATGTACTGAATGCTTGTTAACCTGTGTTTCTGATCAATAGTAAAAAATCCCTTAGTTACACTAATCTTTGTAATAATTTCAATATTGTTCAACTGAACAAAATTATAACTTGCTTGGAGAGCCTGTTTGACACGTATCAGAATGTAGATGTTAAATGTTATCTTTAGCAACTTTATTTCTGTCCCACTATTGCCATAATGGACCAGTGGTCATATATAGAGACAATTAATATAAGATACCAAAAATTCAATACTATCAATGTGCAACAAAAAAACATTTTGTTCTTATAATTTGTCAGCCCCATGCTGGATTTCAGTCATAAAAACTACAGATTAAAATTTTGCTTCTGTGACTTTTTTAATTGCCATTTTTTTACAAAATGCAATATATAGACTCATACTATAAGGACAAAATCTAGGCCAAGATAATTTTATTAATAAGTTCTCCCAAAATTTTAAAGAAAAAATACTACCAATTCTACATACATTCTTCCAGAAAATTGAAACTGTAAGACTTCTCAACTCATTTTATAAGCCTGAGTTGCATGATACTAAAATCAAAGAGAAATCTTACAAGAAAGAAAGACTTCAAATATCTCTCATGAATACAGATATAAAATTTCTTAATGAAATATAAGAAAACTAAATCATCAATATAAAAGTATACATACATTATGACAAAGTTTAATTTGGAATACAATATGGTTTCTACCTCCCCAAATTAAGCAGAATACTCTCCTTCTGAAACTTGGAGTAAGCCATCTGCTCTCACCACTTTTATTCAATAGCATATTGGATGTCCTAGCCTGTGTTACTATACTAACTAAAAATCTCACTCATAGGTGTTTACTCAAGATAATTGAAAATATATATTCATGCAATGACCTGTATGGGAATGTTCATAGCAGCTTAATTTGTAATAATCCTAAACTAGAAACAACCAGTGCATCAGCTAATAAATATGTAAACTAACTGTAATACATCTATAAAATAGGATGCTACTCAGCAAAAAAACATGAAAAAATTATTGAAACATGCAAAAAATACAGATAAATCTCAATTATGTTATGCTAAAAGAGAGAAGAAGGACACGGAAGTCTCTATGCTGAATAACTCCATTTACATGATTGTCTGGGAAAGGCACATCTATAGGGACCAAGAACAAGCCAATGCAAATTCTGGCCAGAGCAAGTTCTGGATGGAGAAGGGCATTGCTATAACCAGGATATGAAAATTTTTCTAATAATTCATGAAAATATTGTTATCTTTGCTGCATTTTTGAATCTTAGTCTCTTTCTGAATCTTTATTTTCCCCACCTGTGAAAGAAAACACTTTTGTCTTTTCTAAAAGTTAAATATATGCAGTGTTATTGGACCTGCCACACCATAAAATGCTGCAGTAACTTGTAAATAAAAAAGAATCAATTAATAAATTCATAATGAAAATCAGACAGAATAAATGGGAATAGGTGAGCAGTAGCTAGGCAACAAGATATTGTTTTTGATAAGAAAAAATCTAGATAGCTTTCATATAGTTAATGCACATTAAATGTAAAAAGTAAAAATCATTATAGAAAGATAATTATGAGGATGGAGTTACTCTCTTAGCTCTGTGAATAGTTGACTCTATTAGTTTAGTCAAGCAAATTTTTTCTGAAGCTTCACTTTCTTTATTGGAATAATGAAAGAACATGGACTAATAATATGTAAATTTTCTATCAGCTCAATACAAGAAGGTAAACTCAGATTCCAAAATGTAACTTGCCAAATGTGTCATTGCAACCTGAAATACAGTAGAGAACATGAGTGACGTGTTACCTTTCACAGCGCAGATAGAAGATGACGAGGTATGGCAGGGGTACAAGCAGACTTAAAAGAGATCTAGAGAATTTTGCAAATAACTTCAACTATGATGCTATTACCTCAAAAGCTTAAAATTTTTAAAGAGAAATAAAATATAAATTTTAAACAAAAAACAATAACAGTTACCTTACTCTATATTAAAGACCATGCAGGAGTCTTAACCTCACTCTGAGAATCACACCTTTTGAATGGCTGTGGACACACTATGGAATGTTCAAAGAATAAGCACAGTATTAAAGGAACTCTAAATCATAGCATTCAGGAAAAATGGAAAGATTTGAATCTTTCTAACCTCTGTTGCCAAGGAGAGCATGCTATCTACAAATACTTAAAATGTATTCATACAGCAGAGGAATTAGACTTATTTAAATGGATTGTGTGACTCAAAGGTCTAAAACTGGGGTCTGTGCTTATAAACAAACTTAGTTTTAGCTAAATTTTTAATTGTCAATACAGATGCTTGAAGAACTGGTTGAAAACCAAATCACAGGAGCTACCAAGTATGGAATGTATGGCCATATGTTAGATGAATTGATAAGAATCAACTTGGTGGGTAGACTAGTCAAATTCAAGGTTCTTTTCATTGCAAAGTTTCTATAATTCTCTGATAACTCTCATGTGCTACATAAGTAATATTATAGCAAGTATGGAAATGAAGGGAGGACAAATTTCTTCCCTTCAACAGAAGTAAAATTTTGCTAAGAACTATGGTTGTAAAACAGTCTAATATGTTGTCTCACTAGTAAGCCTCATTCTCTGCTAGAGAAAATGGCAAGATATATTCACTCTTTACGATCATTTGCAGGTCCCCTGAATGCTATTAAAATCAGAATATTCTGCGTGGCATTCAGACCCTTCCAGGAGGGCCCTACTCTATCAGTAGGCCATTCCCCAACTAAGAGTCTCAACTGCAGAAAACTTAGTATTTACGTGTTTGTTTGCATATTATTTCCACCATTACAACTCTGAGTATAATATTCTACTAAAGAATACCTTTTCTCTTTTCTTCCCTTCATGCAAATCTTACACATTTGTCAAAAAACAGTTCAATTTCACTCTGCTTCATTGAAACCTTCCCTGACTCAGCCTATCAAGCCAGTTTTACCTCTGTAGAATGCAACCTGCTTTATAAATCTGTCTCTCCTTTGACACAGAATTGATATTTATAATAGCAAAAAATTCCTGTCACTCTCAACAGAATCCTAAAAGTCTCATCATATTCATTTTCTGACTTCAAATACTATAAATATCATTGTTAATGAATCATTTTGCAATTATCTTGCATTAGTTTTCTATTGCTGGATAACAAAACACCTCAAAACTTAGTAGATAAAACCATTTTTATCTTACCTAATTTCTGAGCGTGACTTAGCCAGATGGTTCTGGCACAGGGTCTCACTTGAGATTCCAGGCAAGGCATTGGCTTCAGTCATCTGAAGGCTTGACTGGGGCTGAAGAACCTGCTAAAATGGTATCTACAGGCCTCAGTGCCTTGCCATGCTCTGCAGGGCTCCTTAAGTGTTCTCACTGTGTGGCAGTTAACTTAAACCAGAGTGAGAGAGTGCAAGGCGGAAGCTGCCTTGTCTTTTTTAACCTAGTCTAAGAATGCATAAAGCATGACTTCTGCCAGAATGTCCTGGCCGATTACACACCAAGCCTAATTTAATGTGAGAGAGAATTATACTACGTGCAAATATTAGGAGGTGACGATCATTAAAGGCTTACGACCACATGTCTCTTGTTAACTATTTGATGTAATAAAAGGTACAAAGCGATTTTCATTATGTGTGTTTCATATAATAGCAAGAGCAAGATGCTGAAATTATTTTAGCTCTTTTTCTTTCAGTTTTATATATTCTTAATTTTCTTAGATGTATTTTCTTATAATTTGATTTTTTAGTGGAGACAGGAATAAAATAGAAAAAATAAAATAAGTTAAATAAAGGAAAGAATAAAGAGATCAAGTGGGTTCCTTTAAAATTTTATTCTGTATAGTCAATGTAATTTGTACTCTTATTGAATAAAATGAAAATTTAAGAGCTAATATTTAAATTAATATTTAAATAATATTATTAGAAAACAAAATGTACTTTCCTCATGATATATGTAGAAGTTAAATATTTTTTCTAGAATCTTCTATATATGTTCCTCCTTTTAAAATTTTGTGTGTACCATTTCACCCTCCTAGCTACAATGTCATCTCCTGAAGACAGAAATTGTACTCCTCACACCTAACACCGTGCCTAGAACATGTTAAGTTCCCATAAATATTTATTAAAATAAAATACACTTGACTTACTCCATATTGCATCCTAAATTTAGAGCTGTATGGACATCATTTATAAGCCCATTTATCACATTATTTTTGTACATTTAAATGAGTTGACTTAAATTGCTGCTACTGTTGCACATTTAATCCCTTGTCAACCATTTTTTTTTTTTTTGGTAATAGGATATTTCTATAACCATCAATCATAACTTTACTACGCAGTTTTTCCGAAGTGATATTAATGTATTATGCTAGCTGAAAATGTTTTCTGAACCATCAAGAATATATTAAATTTTATTTAATATTTTAGTATTGTTATGTAACTGTATTCTATTAGCTTTCAAATGGAAAATATATGTATGATAATTCAGTATTCCTTCAACCTTTTTTAGCTAACCCTACTGGCTTCTGTCTGGGAGGCATTCTTTTTCATGTCTTAGTCCTTGTGCTTCAGAAAGTGCTCCTAGCTGGTAGAGGATAGTTTCCAGGCTCAAACCCATGAGATTATCATATAGTGATTCAGTCAAGAGATAGTCATCATGTGAACATACTTTTACAACCAATAAAAAACAAAGTGTGTCTAGAAAATGTATTTCTATTTTCTTCCTTATGAAATTTGAAATAGAAAGAATGGAAGGTGAATTTATTTCAATATCTTTACAGTAGCAAACAAAATGCTTGTCTTAAAACCAAACATAGAGAATTGAGTGAAAAGATAAAAAGAAACCAGTTTATTATTTGTATCCATGATCTATGTCTTATACAGAAACCAAATACCCAAATTTCCTACTGCTCAAGGTGAAAGCATGTTTACTATAAACAAATGGTTAAATAATTTAAAAATTTTTATTTTTTGGTATTTGTGGACCTAAGTGTCTTTTCCTCGGTATTTTAGTGGCTTTGCCTACCTTTTAGAAAGCCTGTTAGCTAAAAGTGTCAAACCCCATACCTATTCGCTTTTTTCTATCTGACATAACCTATGAGATATTACTTATTTCTGATAGGCTCTGACTGTGGTCACTTTCTAAAAACCTACTGACAGCTTCAAATATTTAGTAAGCATATAAAGACTTTTCCTTTCTATGTAACTATCTCATTATTTTAGCTGAACTCTAGAAAAGGAAATATGACTTCAATGCAGGATAGGCCTGGGAATTGTCTAGGATTAGTTTACAATCGGAAAGCGTGACTTGGTTTTGGTGGAGAAGAGATCTATGAACAGTGTATTCATATCTATATTCAGTATCAGGTAACGTCAATTCACTCTATATTTGTGTATATGATACAAGACCATGAAAACTTCAGCATAAAATTAGTTAACATGTCTTATTTCATACTAGTATGGCCTTTCTCTTTGCTATTCTTAATATCTACTTACATTTACTCACACTTTCGGTTGTTTGGTAATTAAGTTCGCTGTTGACCTTGGTAAACAAACTCTGTTTTTAAGTAAACTGCAAGGGTCATATTATGTTAACTAGCATTTTTATCAAATTAACTCTGGGGTTAGTAGTCAACATTGCCCAAAGCAATTCCTGAAGTAACATCACAGAGATTAACCCCAATCCACAGGAGTCTGCCCTAAAATTTTCACAAAGAGTTTAGGGTCTTAATAGGTCATTGGCTAAGATCTGATAAAATTTTTAAAAAGCCAAATCTTAGGTCAAAATAATATCTTATCTTCATTTCTAAAGTCTATACATCTTAAAGGATTCAAATCATTTAAATTTTTAACTTTTCATATTTCTAGTTGCACTATATTTTAATTTACTGTAAATGCTGTTTATAAAATAACTAGAGTGAATTTAACATTTTCCATGTAATGATTTCCTGGGTTCATTACCTTTTACTAGAGAAGAGCTTTGATGTAACAGATAGGTGTAAACATCTAAACATCTAATATCAAGATCTCCTGGAGAAATGATTGCTTTCCTGGTGATATAAAAGTTTATCCAACTTTCATCAAAGTTCAAGGTATAGTTCAACACCTCAAAAGAAAATTGTAACTTCCAACCTTATAGAGGTGGATTTACTGTTCTTTAACTTTCTTTTAATTTGTCTCCCTTTAATGTAATCTTTATTTTATCTTCAATTGCATTATCTCATGCTTTAGAACAGTTTGGAAGAAACTTTTTAGGAAATAACTCTAGCTGCTACACTGAATTACAGTATTTTCTCAGTCATATCACATCTGTGATGCCACTTAACACCTGCACCACACTTATATTGGTGAATTGCTGTTGCCTGTTCTGTGACTTAATGGCACAGAATATACAGCATATGTTGGTAATTCTTTTGTAATATGTTTGAAAATGTGCATACAAATGAATCCTCTTCAGGTGCAAGAGCATGAATTTATAGTGCAATTAACAGTTTGAGCTCACACCTGCTTTAAATACCACATAGACTTGTATTTTAATTACAAGGTATGCGGTGAGACCACCCGAAGTCTCTATGCCATATTCAGTCTAAAGAACTGGGGCAGTATCCAATTCCAAGTTTTGAGCATTGTTTGTAAGGTGCATGCATTTTGCAATTAAGAAATAAATATTCGTCTTATAGACAACTCAACCACCAAAGAAACTAAAAAATGAAATATCATATATTTTAAATAACGGAAGAGGAAAATGAAGATGGATTGAATATTGACTGGATGAAAATATAATAGAATTTCACACTTAGAAATAATTAGATTCATACTTTTGACTTAAATATTTCTTGAATCTGTACCTCCTTATTTGTCTACTTCAACATGTCTGACCTCAATTACAAAAATAGTTTCATAACCAGCTTTGTCAATACTACCCTTCATTTCCACTAGCAGCCCATAAAAGCTATTATTACACAGTATTCTTACCAACATTAAAATCAACGGACTTCTAAATCTTTGTCGGTCTTGCAGAAATATCACTGCAGTCTCCATTGACATTTTTCTCTAATGCTGACATGGTTTTTCACTCAATGTTTGGCCATTCTTAATGCATATTTCCACATCCAAGAAATGCTCACTGACAATTTGTTCAAATGTCTTTTCCCACTTTAAATGGGGTATTCATCTTATTGATTTGGTTTGAAAACATGTTTATGCTATATACATTTATTATTTTATGGTTATATGAATTGCAAGTAGTTTCTCCCAGATTCTAACCAGTCGCTTAATTGTTTCTATAAAACCTTTCCATGAATAAAAATGCTTAATTTGAATGTAATAATTTTATCAATATTTTCCTTCATGGTATATGTTTGGAGATTTTTTAATATAAAATATTTTTCTAACCCAAAGTCCTTAAAGCCATTATTTTATTTTCTTCTAAAGTTATAAAATGTTTCTTCTCATCTTTCATTCCTTGATCTA
This sequence comes from Lyroderma lyra, assembly GCA_004026885.1. Lineage (NCBI taxonomy): Eukaryota > Metazoa > Chordata > Mammalia > Chiroptera > Megadermatidae > Lyroderma > Lyroderma lyra. The sequence continues at coordinate 67,986 of PVJL010000761.1, read as the reverse complement.
CCTAGAACGGATTTATTTGTTTGGTGTAAGAAAGCAAACCAATTTTATGTTTTCCTTCAAGGAGATGTTATCCCAGTACCTTTTATTAAGTAGTTGCTCTTTTCTTGTCACTGCTGTTATAGCAAGTGTCCGTGAATAGGATGATTAGCTTCGGACCTACTGGTATCAATTCCTTTACCAAGACCAGACTGCATTACTTAACTAGTAAGAGTTCTATTAAAATTGTTTTTGATATCTGATAGAGTAAATCTCACTACCTCATTATTCTTCAAGAGCAACTTGGCTATTCTTGATATTTTATCCTATCATAGCCCTTTTCGCATCTGTTTGTCAAATAATTAGAGATGTATGTTAGTTTTTTTTTAATTGGAGCTGAATTAAATTATATATACATTTGTAAACAATCACATTCTCATCCTATGAACATTTCTTTTTATTGTTAATATCTTTTCTTTTTTTTCTGTAAAAGTCTTGAATATCTTTTATACTACTTATCCCTAGCTTTCTTATTTTTTCAGTTGATATTTCAAATGGTATCATTTGTTGTTATTTTGTTTGACAATATTATTATTTAGAGATACTCATTACACCCCTTGGGAGAGGGGTTATAGTTCCCCACCTCTTTGAGAGCAAGCATGGTTATGTGATATGTGTTGGATGTTGCATATATTACTTCTGGGCAGATATGCTAAGAGGTAGTGCATGTTTTGATCTGCTCTCTTTTATCTTTAACATCAGTGTTTCATTTTTGCTTACACTCTGAGAACAATGAAGGGTAATGCCAGAGCAGACCATAGCATGAACAAAAAAAAAAATCTTACTTTCAGTTAAAAACTACTAAGATTTTGGAGTCATTTGCAACTGCTCTATATTTTAATGTGCATTTTTCAACCGTCTTTTCTCCAGAGTAGCTCTCTCTTATCCAATTCTAATGTGCTTTTTCACTTTTTTCCTTTTTCTTTTTTTTTCATCTAATAGAGTTGAGATGAGTTAGAGGATTGAAATATAAAAGTAATAGTTAAGATTTTATCACCTTCAAAAGAATCAATTTTTACCTCCTTGGGCATGATATCATATCAGGATATTTTAACTTGAAATAATTATATTTACTAACCCTTTGTCTTTTTTGAAGATTTTATGTAATGATGTTATAAAAAACAATTTTGCTTATCTCCATTTCCTTGTATTTTAAATATTTTTTAATTGTTAAACTCAATGGGGTGATGTTAGCCAGCAAAAATTAAATAGGTTTCAGGTGTACAACTCTACAATACATCGTTCATGTGTTGCATTGAGTGCTCACCACCCAGAGTCAGTTCTCCTTCCATCACCATGTATTTGATGCCCCTTCCTTTGATAAATGACTGGGTAAAAAAGTTGTGGTACATTTACACAATGCAATATTACTCAGCCATTAAAAAGATGAGATACAGCTATTTACAATAACATGAATGGACTTTGAAATTATCATGTTAACCAAATTAAGTCAGGTAGAAAAAATTCAAGGACCATATTTTAAATATTTTTATGAAGACAAATATATGTAAATAATGACAGTATTATTTCTTTTTTCCAAATCCCTATATTGTAAATCTAGTTACATAGTTTTCTTGTCAACTAGAGTAGAACCCCCTAATACAATAATAGTTTCTAATCATAGTTTCTAATTTTATTTTAAAAAGTATTTTTTTTCCCTGGCTGGGAATCGAACCCAGGCCACAGCAATGACAGCACCATAGCCTTAAGCCACTACACCACCAGGGAACTCCCATAGTTTCTAATTTTAAAGAAAATTATTTCTTGCAATTTCCTACTAGTAAATGTATTTGCTTCATGTTTTTTCCAGATATTCTCTATCAGGCTAATAAAATTTTTGTCTGCAATAGTTAAGCAAATGCTAACTTCTACCAACAATATCTTAAAATACATATTATATTGCTTTAAATGAGAATAGTTTTAACCTCTTCAATAACTATTCAATGATAATTTCCCATCTTTAACACATGTTTCAATGACTTAGGCTGTAGCTATTTCTTAGCTATTTTATTGGTTTTAGTATCCTCAGCCAATATTTTCTTTTAAAAAACTGCAAAGACATATAAAAATTTAAAAAATATTATAAAATATCCCAACATACCCATATATTCTTCACCTATGGTCAACAAATGTTAATAGTTTCCTGGCTTGTTTAAAAACTAACTTCAACAACTTGATACTTTTCTTTTACCATGAATAGTTTTTAAATTTTTGTCAAACTATTTATCTGCTATTATTGAAATTAAATTGTTCTTATAATTTGATGACATAAAAATTATATCTGTAATTTTTCTAATAATTTTCATAGTGTTAAAAGAAAATAACTATCCTCTTGAATAGTAAACACAGCAAAAATATCTTGGAAGAAAGAGAACAAAGTAAATATAATTTTAGTCTAGTAAAAATTATCAACTGATTCTTAAAAGAAATTCTGATAAAGTACAAACTTAAGAAAGAAAAAAACATCATAGAAGAAAGAATCAAAATGCAAGAAGGAATGTTGGGCAAAAATAATCATTTGCATATATTTTTAATTTTATTTTTAAAAAACTATAGGAAAATGTTAATATGTAAAATGAAAAATTAATTATGATAGAAGAACTTGCATGAAAATAATATACAATTTGGAAATTTTCAAATGAAAATTTGAAATAGGTTCATTTTAGACATTTTTCAAGATAAGTTTTTAAGTTAAATCTGTATATTTACATTGCTACTGTAACCATGAAAGAATGGAAATACAGTGTGTAATTTTAAATAAGTGGAAGCAAAAAATGGAGTGGGGAAAGAAAAAATATAACCCCAAAGAAGAAAATGACGACAAAAAATAGTAGAAAATGTGAAAAAATAAGCAAAAACCAAGATAATATACATTTTGGTAATAATACTTTTTAATAAATGCAATTATCCTAAAAAATACACATTATACAACATGGGCAGCGAATAATTGAATAAATGTTGTAGCCAGAGAATAGGGGCAACTCTGGAGACTAACCTACCTCTGGAATCCTAGTTCTGTGAGAAAATAAATTCTTTTATAGATTAACACTTTTTGTGTCAATAGTTTTGTTGCTTGCAGCTAAAAGTATGATACATGCATAATTTGTATGCTACATACAATATGTAAGTGGCAAATACAGAGATCTAAGACCAAGTCTTTTTTATTCTTGAGCCTCACTATTAACCACTATGCTCTACTACCCATAAACTATGACTGAAAAAGTGACAAGGATATAGAGCAACAAATAGTCCAACCAAAAACTTCAAGATATTAAAGAAGAATCCAAAGGTATTTAAATAACATTTTTCTGAGCTTTGGAAAACACGAAATTTAGAAGGGTACATTAATTTATATCCAAAATTGTATTTTAAAAGGCTATAATGTATTGATAATTTCTTTTCAAATTATCAAAATAAGCATAAACATCTCACAATTATTCCTGTAGAAAAATTAACAAATATTTATATTCAACCATACAACAAATTGAAGTGCATTGTCCTTCAAATCCAGACTATTACGGCAATTTTTAAAAAATAATTTGAACATCTGATCTAATTTTCTTTTTTAGATATCTTCAAGTAAAGTTACTGCAGTCTGTTACTAGGACCTTGCATAATAAAGAAGCTTTCCAAAAATGTCAAATAATGTAATCCTTGGTTAGGATGAGAGAATCTTCCCAGTTGGAACAGTAGTTGTTTGGCAACCAGCTAATGACTGATGATGATCAGCAAATTAGTAGATTGGTCAATACGTTCACAACCTAATCACCTTGTTTAACTGACAGTTGATAATTCTCATTCAAGGCTATTAGTAGATTTAAACAAGTTCTTGGGTTTTCTTGTTGCTGTTTGTTTGTTATTTTTAGCCTGTCAAAGTCCTAATTATTGCACACATTAACCATTGCTAGTTTAGAGTGACCTAAGCATTAAGCATTCTGACCTTTTTTTTAATCTGGAAATATGTAATCTAACTTATCTTCCCAGTAATTCCAGTGATTAAAGCCAATAATCTGAAAATCATACTAAATTTCTTATTCTCTTGCAGAGTCTAAATTGTTCCTGGGCTTAGGTTTTATATTGTTTTAAACTTTTTATCTTTCTTATATTTCACATTTGTCTCTCATTTTTCCCTAGTTATTGGTCTGTATTTAGATTCTTATCATAATAAATAGCACCCAAACTGGTATTCTCGGGTCCAGACTTTTATCTTTTCCTTTTCCCTTTCTTTCATATTTATAAAATAAACATCAGATGTCACCCTCTTGTTCAACATGCTTCAATAGCTTTACATTATTTACTCATTGAAAAAAGAAATTGGGGACTCTTTTTGCTTCATTCGCATTCACAGAGCAGGGAAATACTGAGCTAAAGACAAATTCTGCTTCTTTGTTTGTTTAAATATGTAGGGGTGACATTGCTTAGTAAAATTATATAGGTTTCAAGTACACAATTCTATAAAACATCTTCTGTATATTGAATCTTTTGCAGGCCCCTTGCTAGGGTGTTTTGCCTCCTGGAAAATCTGGTATCTTCAAGAGGATTTCATCTCTGCTGCTAGGTGACATACCCCTGTGGAGGATAAGTTAGATCACTCTTTTTACCTTGAGATTTATTCTTAAGAAGTTGATTCTTACTCTTTATTTTCCTTGATGTGCTCTACTATCTATCAGTTTCTATGTGTATATGCATGTGTGTGTGCATCTATCTATCTAGCTCTCTGTCCATCATTTACTATTATCTCACTAGAGTGGAAAGATACTAATGATGAAATAAATTTAGCTTAAAAGAGGCTGCCAAAGAAAACATTTTATCAACACATTCTTGTAGGGTTTTGGACCAACATCTAACACAGAGCAAAAGAAGCTTTCCCATCATCCTGAACCAATTTAAGAGGGTTAGACTGGTACCAGAAACAAAGATTTTTATGTTAATAAAGATGCAAATTTTCTGAGTGTATATACTCTATGGTAATTTTTCTCGGAGACCTCTAGGAAGATGATAATGGCAAAGGAGAATTCTAGGGTTTAGAATTTTCAATTCCCACCCAAAGATCATCACTTGCTATGCAAAGTGAACTAACATTTGAAATTGGGAGGAAAGTCTTGGGTTCTGTCCGTTGTTGTTAATCTTCTCATTCCTAAAGCCATTTCCCCATTCTCTCTCATTACCCTTCTCCCTGACTACTGAAATTTTCTACTTTCTCTATTTCAGCCATGTCTTTAAGGATACCATTCCCTTTCTTATATATGAAGCCTGTCTGGAAAAAATCCTGCTATAAATTTCTTTTTTTTTTCATATTACATGGCTGTATTTTCCAGACAGCCCTTGTATATTGCAAGCAGCCAGTATATTCCAAATCTTTAAAGACTCAATGCAAAAACAAAACAAAAGACAAAACAAAAAATCTCATAAAGAAAGACTTGGTGTAAATAGCAATTTTTTTGTGCTTTTGGGGAAACCTTATTAAAAAATACCTTAAAAACAATTGAAATTATTGCTTTTTAATATCCTCCCTATGCTGTGAACTCCTGAGTGTAATTATTATGTTCTATTTTCTTTATACTTCCAAAACTTAGTAGAGGCCTTGAAACTCAGTATACTTTTTATATTGAAAAATACAGGCCTCAGAACAGAAAGGCTAAATTTGAATATTGGCTTTGCTACTGTTACCTTGAAAAAAATTACCGAAGCTTTCCGAGCTAAAATTGCTCATTTATTAGTTCATTAATATTCACTCTTTAGTCATTCCTTCATTTACATACTATTTTCTAGTCATGCTGATCAGATGCTTAAATACATTAATAAATAAATAAGACAAAATCATATAGCTTATTATAAGTGATCAATTCATTGGAAAAATAAAGATGAGAGAAATGGCTAACAGAAGGCTTGGGGGACAGCAGATTGTAATTATAAATAGGGTGGCCAGGACAAGGTGATGTGCAAACAAAATTTAAAAGAGGTATAGAGATCTGGAGAAGAGTATTCCAGGCAGAGAAAATAATCAATGGAATATCCCTAAGGCAATGTTATACCTGGCATATAATCAGAAAACCTAGGACACTAGTGGAGATAGAGCAGAGTATATAAGAAGATGAGGTCAGAAAGAAAATGAGAACTTGATTTTGAAGGGCTGTGCAAACCATTAAAGAGGTTTTGGTCTTTACTCTGGGCAAAATGAGGAACCACTGGAGGGACTGAAGCATAGGATGAAGAGAAACGATTTTTTGATTCAAAAGATTCTCTCTGGTTGTTTAGAAACAGAGACCAGAGAGAACACAACTGCAGTATTCCAGGAGAGAGATGATGTAGATTGGATTGGGTCATGTTTAGAGGTGGTAAAAATCAGATTCTAATGGTATTATGAAGGTAAATCTCAGTAGATCCATGCATATATTAAATTTGAGATGCCTATTAGACAAGTTAAGTGGAGATTTCAGAAGGGTGTCAGATTTGTAAGAATTGAATTCAATAGAAAGGCCAAGGTTAAAACAATTAATTTGGGTAAAAGTGATGGTAGTAGCTAACACCATGAAACTTGATGAGATTACTACTAGAGTGATAGCAGATAGAGAAAACCAAGCTCATGGACTGATCAAGGAATTATGCTAATACTAAGAATTTAGAGGGATGAAAAGAAACAACAAAGAATATTGAGGAAAAAAAAAACTGTGATAGAAAAACTCTCAGTGAGAGGTGTATTAGAAGCTAAATGAAGTGTTTTAAGGATGAGTTGTTCTGCACTGCCCTGTGTTACTGATAAACCACCTAACATATAGACTAATAATCGATCATCAGATACAGCAGCATGAAAGTTATTGTTGACCTTGGTAAGAGCAACTTTTGTGGAATGGTGACACAGAGGTGAAGTGACAGTGAGAGTGAAGTGTTAATTGAACACGAGTCAAAACATAGGCTTTGATGTATTATTTGAAAAATTTATATGTATATATACCATATATACATAGATGTGTAATACGTATGTATAATATATATTTATACATACATAAACTTTTTCAAACTTGTGTACTGTTGTAAAAGGAAACCAAAAATGCATCTGTATTAAAAAGCAAATATGGTGTAAACACGCACACACATACACAAAACAATGCTCTTCAATAGCTCAAAGACATCAATGTGTACTACCCTCAGATACATTCAAGAAAAATTCATCCATCCTTATAAGAGAAAAGTCAAATTATGTAGGTTCAGAATCAGGTAGGTATGTATACATAATAAAAAATAATCATCTATATTAATTTTTCACATATTTAGCTGCTTAAAAACATGTGATTACTATCTCAGTTTTAGTGGTCAGAAGTTCGGACAGGGCCTACCTGTGTCCCATGCTTACAGTCTCAGCAGGTCTTAGTCAGAGCTGTGGTTTAGCTCAGGGTTGGAGACTGATGCCCAGATCACGTGGCTGTTGGCAGAATTCACTTCCTCGCAACTGTGGAACTTAAGACAGTGTGCTTATTCAAAGCTTGCACCCAAGAAAGTCCCTTTTGTTTTGAATCTCTGCCTTCAGAAAGGCCTAGATCCTCTTTAAAAGTTATTTTGATTTAGTCAGACATACCCAGGATAATTTTCCTTTTGATGAAGTAAACTCAATTGATTAGAGATATTAATTACATCTGCAAAATTCTTTCATCTTGGCTGTTGTGTGTAATGTGAGTCACACTCCATTCCTTTTACATATTCTGTCGGTTGAAGTCAGGTTGTGCCCATACTCAACCAGAAGGTCCTAGACAGGAGTGTGATTTACTGGGGGTTATTCCAGTACACTTTCTAATTCACTTTTTGGTTTAACTTCTTTTTTCTTTGAGGGGAAGCAAAGTCAACAACTACACTTGATCTTAGCCAAAAGGTCGAGAAGCGATCAAAGTCAACAACTGAGACTAAGCTTTGGCAGGGGATAGTAAAGGTATGAGAAAAAGAAAAAGATTATAAATTGTCAGATGAAGGAAGAGGAAAGAGAATGTCTGGATACTGTATAATTGCCAGGCTATGGAAGGAGCCACTTGATATTGGTATGCATTTAATGTGAACATAATATTATTTTGTGTTTTTCTTTAGTTATATTACACTGTGAAAGTTCTGTAATGGAGTAAGCAGAAAGTTGAATTCTAGCTCATGAGAGTATAGTAAAGTAGAGGGAGGAGAATTTAGTTAATTGAAGAATAAACTAAATTGATTTTGTATCCTCTTAAATGCACAAAATAATGCTTTTACCTAAGTATTCATTTAAAAATATTCTTATTGAGTTTAAATTAATATATTTGAACTTAGAATAGTCCTGTGAATATTCATTTTTTATTTGATATTTGTAATCATTATCAATTCTTTTGCCTGTTGAGGAAAATTTCAAAGGAATATCAGATTTGTCTTCAATGTTAATAAAGACAAAACAGTTATTTATATCTCTGCATATTAAACACACAAGTATTTAATAGATTTCTATAATAACCAAAATACTGGTTTTTTTTTCTGTCTTTTAGATCTTTTCCTAATCTCCGGACAGTTTTGAAATTCAGATACAGCGAATATGAATGTAACTAAAACATCTTGAAGTATGTTCAGTCACTCTTATAAAGCTGATATGAAAGATTGCCACTGGGCTATGCATTCTGATATCAGATATTGTTATACATGTATTTTGAAGCGTTGCCTCATTTTTGTATTCAAAAAGCCATTGTCTGAGCCCATCCTTCACATTTGGTCTGGAGACAGCCCACCCAGTGTACCAGCAGTGATCAGCTGTGGGGCCTGGATCCCTCCAGGCAGAGGTTTAAGTGGGTCTCCCTACCCAGCAAAACACAGAATGACATGATGCAGAGCAATGAGTAGTGAGTAATTTTTAAGAAAACCAGAACAATAAACTAAAAGTGAGAGACAGATAGACTCAATGAGAACAGGAGAAAAGTAGAAAAACAGAAGAGGTTTCAAAGTGTCCATATCCCACTAATAGTGTCATTAAAGATTGGTTCCATGTTAATACTTTGAATTCTATTAGGTAATGTCCAAACTGTTACTTCTGGAAGAGCAACTTGTTAAATTATACTCTAATAACCTGAAAGACTTACATTCTCAAAAGTATTAACTTGATATTAGTGGTTTAGACACCGAGAGTACCCTATTATAACTGCAGTCTTGAATTTACCTATATATGAAGTATTATCCTAATGTCTGTTATCTATAAAATTATTTTTTGTTTAGTACATATTAACACTACATAATACCCCATGTTAATGTGGATGGTTTGCATGATACTTGTAATAAGCATATACATATTATGAAAAACAAGGAAAGTTAATAATTTTGATTTAATTTAATTTAATTTTTTTATTTATTATTATTTTTTTCATGTGGGTAGTTCCCTGGCTGGGAATCGAACCCAGGCCGTAGCGTTGACAGTGCCTCAGCCTACCCACTATACCACCAGGAACTCCCAATAATTATTATTTTAAAAATTTGATTCCTGAACAAAGGACATAAAACTACCAAGAAATATGACATGGATGATGAAGTAATTGCCTTGTTTAAAAATTATGACACCAATGAAAGGGAAGGCAAAAGAGGAAGAGAAAGCATAACCACAGTGATTGCTTTAAAAAACATTTTAAAAAATTAGAGGCAAAGAACAGATTTCTTTTCAGTTCTAAGAATCATAATTTATATGATTTGAAACTATAATCTTTTTAGATCAAGCATACTTGATCATTTTCCTCATTTGTACTTTTTCTGCATCTTTTCCTGATACTTTTTATCATTTAATTACATTATCAATCACTTTCTCCCTTTAGCTCTTAAGTACTACTGAAAATCATCTTCACAGCATTGGAAAGAAAAATTGATTTGCTCTTCCTCCTCCCTTTTTTTTCTTTTTTAACCACCAAAGACTGAACTCAACATAGCATACACACACACACACACACACACACACACACACACACACACATATACACACACATATGTACACACACACACATATATACACACACATATACACACACACACACACACACATATATATATATTAGATTTTAACAGAGTGGTTAAAGGTTCATTAAACTTTCACCTTTCTCGCTTATAGATGTGGGAATCCAATAGAAGAAATATAATTTAAAAAAATTAAAATGGTATACTGAAGCAACCAAAAGAAAATGAGCATGCTTCTAGTGGATTCGTTTCTTAATTATAGCCAATCAAGAACGAGCTAACAGGAAAACAAAATACACACACACACACACACACACACACACACACATTTCTTTAATGAACCCAGAAAATCATTCCTGGATGGTTTACTATGATTACTCACAATCATTCAGACTAGGATGCAGAAGTAAATAAACATTTAACGTAGTCATCAACAAATATGTTATTTCCTTCTTTGGCTATTTGATTTTGAGAGATATATAGTTTCATATTTTGGACAACAAATGTTTCTGAAAATATCCTGAAATCATTAGGTTATCTGTGTGATTCACATAAACAACTATTAAGCTCTTTTAAAAACACGAGAAATAATGCTAGATTAGATGCCAAAGAAACAAAAAAATAAAAAAATAAAAAAACAAAAAAACAAAAAAAAGGCTCTGTCAGAGGATTTGCCTTCAGTACAAGTAATATCCTGGATAGTATCCTGGAACACAAAAACAGACACTAGAAAAAAAACTAGTGAAATTCAAATAAAGTATTGATTTCTGTGAAAAGTAATACAGTCAGGTAGTACATAATGACATTTCCATCAATGAGAGGCTACATATACGACAGTGGCCCCATAAGATTATAATGGATTGAAAATTTTCTATCAGTTAGTGATATCATAGCCTTTGTAACATCATAGAACTATGCATTACAACTGCCTACAGTTTTCAGTACAGTAGTATGCTACACAGCTGTAGCCTAGAAGGAATAGGCTACACCTTGTAGTCTAGGTGTGTAGTAGGCTATACCATATAGTTTGTGTAAGTAAACTATGACATTTGTACAATGGCAAAATTACTTAACCATGAATTACTCAGAACATATTCCTTCCTGTCTTTAAGTGACACATGACTGTATACCAATGTTGGTTCCTTAGTTGTAATTAATGCACCATGGTAATATAAACTATTAACAATGGGGGAAACTGGGTGAAAGATATAGAAAACTCTCTGTACCATCTTTGTAACTTTTTATAAGTCTAAAATGGCTCTGAAATATAAAGTTTATTTATAAAAAGTTATAAAAAACTGGAAAAAAGCTGACAATTATTATATAGTGGCAAAAATTCAGCAGTATTTTTTCTTATATTGACTTGCAGAAATCATATCTAATAAACTTGTAGATATGTTTTGGAAAGTTTCCAGGCAAAATACAAAAACTTCTAACTATCTTCTTTAGCTGCACATGATAAAAGTGATGAGAGAAGTATACTAAAGAAGAAATGATTTTGTTTTTAAGCAGAAATTAGAGGGGAAAAAAGGTGTAGTAGTTTTTCCAGATAACAAGATGATTCTGGAATTATAAAATGCCAAAGATCAAATCCAGAGTAATAAAATGTGGTATTAATGTGGGCTTAAATAAATTCAAAGTGAAATTGTAAAGTTCTTTGTCAGGACCTAAGAGAGATGTAAAGTGTTAATTTACAAACCCTTTTACCTAGACAAAAAACTAGTAAAGATATTAGAGGAATGCCTAGTAGAATCTCTTTTATAATCAATGAAATTTGTAAGAATCTTAAGTTCATTGTCCCAAAATAACCTCACAGGGTCTTACCCTATCTTGAAGTATTTTTTTTCCAGGTATGACTATTATGTAATAAAATGTGTCATAATTTAAAATACAGGATGTCCATAAATTTTTAAGGAATTATGCATCATCTTTGGAAAGGACAGCAGCAATACAAATTGAAAAGAAGCCTTTAGACCCCTAATCTACTATGCACTGGAAGTAGGATGAAAAAGTTGCTCAGTATCAAATGGAACAAAGGATGTCTTAAAGGGAGGATTCAAAAATCTGGAGAGCCTAACCAATAAATGCAGTGAAATTTCCCCAGGAGACCTAATAAAGGATCCTAACCCAGGAACTGACATCTTAAGCCTAGATGAGTTTCAATATTGCTATGTGTTTACGACTGCAAAGCACTTCTCATTTTTTTCCTCTGTTTTGATTGGGTATGACTATTAAAATTACCCTATTCCTGTCTCACCATTGTATGTTGAGTATGTGGATGACAAGTAAGTGGTGTCTTTAGTTCACTGGTCTAGATTAAGAAAAATTATACCCAGCATGCTTTATAAGCACCAGAATTAATTTAGATGACAAGATGCTTGACCATGAATCTAAACCTCATCTCTTAATAAAATAACACTTCTGGTACTTTGAGAGTATATCAGTGTATTGTTCATGAGTGAAAATGTAAATTCTATGTGACCAGACAGCAAACTGCAGAATATTATAAAGGGTCACTTATTCTTTGATATTTGTCCTATCGACAGAGGAGTCTATTGTTTCTCCCTTGAATTCAAGTAGGTTTCCTAAATTGTCTTGATCAAATGTGGTAGAAGTGAGGTTGTGCCAAGTTTCAGGTCCAGGCCTTATAAGAATATTATTTTCTATTTATTGTTGCTCAGATTAACTCATTCTACAGAAAGCAAACACTGTATAAGAAGCCCAACTTTGCTGAGATTGCCATGTTATGAAATGTTTCCAAACATCTCACTTTAGATATTCCTCCTCATCCAAGCACTCTGTACCCTAATCTAACATTTTCTCTCTCATCACTGCATCATCATAAACTGACATATATTATCTATTATCTATCTGTTGACCCACTAATTACCTTTTGTTTCCTAAATCTTAAGGACAGCAGCTGCTTCTTGTATTAAATAATATCTGAATTTCCTCAGCATCTTGAAGGTTCCTAACGTATGGCCAGTCAATCCTGTTTGTAATACCAAGCATGTTTTTGTTTTGTTTTGTTTTGTTTTTGTGCTATAATTTAACCAATACAGATTGAAAAATACTTCCTAAAAATAAATTACCTCTCACAAAATTTATAAAGTTATGTGCTTCTATATAATTTAATGTAAATATAAAAATATTTTTAAAATACTATATTAGGATAATAAAATTCTAGGAGGTTTTCAATATTTTATTTCCCAATATTTTCTAATCTTTCTACACAAGATATCTTCACCTTCATAATCAGGATAAAATTAAAATGATAATAATGTCATATTAAATGTTAGGAAGCAAAATATTCCTTGTTTCTGGGGAGTGGACATTATAGGTTATTAGTCTCCAAAATATTCTATGAATTACTTGTAATGGAATCTGGAATGCCATTTTTAAAAAAATAACTTTTTTCCAGATCCAGTGTCTTTAGATTAGGCCTAAGGTTCTGAATTTTAACAAGGGCCCGAAGTGATTCTTATGCATATATTGAATTAAATTTGAGATCAATCCAGAGAGTTGTTCATTTCTTTTTTCTAAGCACATGTAATTTTCCTCATAATATATATCTAACTGTGGACCTGATGTTTAAAGAAAAACAAGTACAACAAATGCATTACTAACTCACTTCCACTTAAACCATTTGTTACTTTATTGGATACTCTTCAGGCCTTCTATAAAACCTACTGTGTGACACACACCTCACACCAAATGCTACCATATATGACACTATTATGTAATACCACCATGTATTTGGACTCTGATGGTTGAATTAGTTGCAAGCCAAGAACAAGCTGGTTGTTTTCATTCATGATTCTGTCATTGTAAATACATAAATAAATGAAATATGAGTTCAAAAATGAGTTACTTAATGATAGTGAAGTCATATTTTTGAGGAAGGCTACATTAAGTTGAGTGGCTAAGAAGCTGCTATAAAATCAGGGGTGGGAAAGACATTCAAGAACGGTAGGAGGAAAAAGCATAAAATTGAAAAAATATTGAAATTTGATTTATAACTTTCTTTAAATTCTGTTTCTATGTTAAAAAATGTTGATTTGTAGAACATACAACTGTTGTTTATAGAAAAAAAAACATGCTGTAAAGTCTAAGTAGTGGATTACAGTAAAATAAACATTCTGAGTTCTTACAGCAAAATAATGGTGAACAAATGTGCCCTTCTAAGATTCTCTTTTCCAGTTAATAAACCAAATACAAACACAGACCAGAAAGTATTGGATAAGGCATAACTGAAATTCAAATGAAATAGTTGGTAAATTATTTGTAATCTTTCTAAATATGTGTAATTACCAGCTCCACTGATGATTATATTTTATTTCCCAAATTGTCCTTACTTAAATTGAGTATAACATTCTTTCATTCAGTGTTGTGTCAACTGAAAATGTCTATTTACTTCCCAGCTATGATAGGACAATGAAAATTCATCTGGGAATAGCCTTGATATACTAAAAACTACTATAGTTTGTTCAGAATGACAAAAATAGTAGATAAATTTACATTTTGAATGTTTTGAAATTGCCTTTGTGTTCAATGTATCTTATCATTCTCTAAAAGTGTAAAATTGATAATTTGAGTATAATATATACCAATTTTCTGTTGACTAAACTATATTGAGCAGAACACATTTCCCAAAAATGATTCTAAACTTCAGAGATTGTAGTATCTTTTTTACTGATTTCTAGTTTTTGTTCTATTCAATAGTATATAAAGGAAGCAATTTCTCTATAAAATGAGAAAAGCAATTTCTCTATACAATAAAAAAGTAGTATAATTCAATTGTCAACGAATATACCTCAAATTATGCATTCGAATAAGTACTATTCTCTTCAAAATTTAGTGAGGAATAGATGAAGAGTAGACTTAAAAGCTTATTATTTGCAGTTACTGCAATAATCTAGCTAGGACTTCAAACACAATTTTTGAGCTCTGGAATTATTTCTAAAATTGACTATATGTTTTAAGCAATAATGAAAAATCTTTATACCTTCACAATGACTTGATTTGCAGAGATCAAACTTCATTAGCGTCTAATCCTGTAAAAGAAATGCTTAATCAAGGTAGCTAATAATTTTGCCAAAATAATGCATGGTTGTAATATTGTAGCATTTCTCACTAAATTTTAAGTTTATTTGAATACATTTATAAAACTGTTTTGAGATATAATTATATACCTTCTAGTTGTTAAAAACAAGCTGCTATTGATTGGTAGAGCTTATAGGGTATTTAAATGAGTTAATTGACTCATTTGCTTGTTGCTAACTTAAAGGGAGATTAGTATTGAATATCTTAATTTTGGTTTCAGGATATTACCTCTGGATCTGACCATGGAAAAATCAAATTTTGGAATAAACTTTTAATGAATGCTGACTAAATATCTTACTCATGCTTCTCTTGCTGAAAGCCATCATCTCAGCACAGGGTGTTGCCTCAGGAAGATGGCATCATTTTCTCATTTGTGTCATGTTGGCTGTCCAGGGTAGTGGTAGTCTTGCTGCCACCACTGTCAGCAATCACGACTTCCTTTTCCTCACACTTTGTAATCTGTTATCCCCATTAGCAATTAAATAATTGAAAAATAGTCTAATGTGAAACAACTTAGAAAAGATAATCTGACTAAAGGGTTTATATTTTTTAAGTTTTGATTTTTATATTGCTGTATTTGTTATTTTTTATAAGGATCAGTTCCAAGCTGTGAGAGTAATTTGGCACAATGACATCAATTTTTTAAATTAAAACGTAGGTTATGGAAAGTACATGAAGATCAATGCTTGAAAGGCAGGACCAGGGCTATATTTTTTATTTTCTTTCTTCCCACTTTGCCATATCTTCACATGTTGGTACTCAGATTAGAAATTCAAAATTCATGACGTGTGTTCTGCTATGACTTATGACACAACTTCTGTCAATGTGTGATTTTTGGAACGACAGAAATTCTAGACATCTTTCTGTACTGCAGAGGTTGCCTGATAGTGTCTTAAGGAACATGGGCTTCAGACTTCTTCATAACTTGTAGCTGAATCCTTTTTTCTCCTTAGGGTAGCTACTCTGAGACTTGTGTTTCTTCTTTTATAAAAAAACAAAAAAAAAACACAAAAAAACCTATTTCTAACCCTCAATATTGTTTTGAAAGCATCACTCACATTGAGTATTTTTCAATAAATGTTCATTCACATCCCAAATAAACATTGTAAGAAAAATTTGCTTTCATTGACTACTTTTGTTAATTAAAAAATATTATGTGGGCACCTACTATGTCCCAGGAACCACAGATACATTACTAAGAACTGTAGACGTTCTTGCTTCTGTGGGGTTACACTTTAGAAGAGGAAACAGATATTTATCTCTAGACAGCTGTACAACTGTAGAGAAAAATACAGCATATAAGAAGCACATAGACTAACAGGGAATGATAAACATTTAAATAGGTGGATCAGAAAAGATGCCTTGAGAAAAAATGTTTTAAATAAATATCTGAAGGATGTCATCTGGCAGTATTTGAAGAAATGAGCCATGAAAAGATCTATGGAAAGACTGTTTCAAGTAGAGGGAACAACAAATCTGAAGCCTTGGCAAAAACAACAACACAAAAAAAGAAAACTATAGACCAGTATCTCTGATGAAATCAGATGCAAAAATTCTAAACAAAATATTAGCAAATAGAATACAATGATACATCAAAAAGATTATACACCATGATCAAGTGGAATTCACCCCAGGAGCACAAAGATGGATCAACATATGCAAATCAATCAACATGATACATCACATAAACAAAATAAAAAATAAAAACTATATGATCATATCAATTGATGAAGAAAAGGCATTTGACAAGATACAACATCCATTTATGATCAAAATATTGAATAAAATGGGTATATAAGGAAAGTACCTCAACATAATAGAGGTCATATATGACAAACCCTTACCTAATATACTGAATAGGGAACAGTTGAAGCCCATTCTCCTAAAATCAGGAATAAGACAGGGATGCCCCCTGGTACACTGCTATTTAATATAGTACTGGAAGTTCTAGCCATAGCAATCAGGGAAGAGAAAGGAATAAAATGTATCCAAACTTGAGAGAACTCAAACTGTCACTATTTGCAGATGACATGATCCTTTACATAGAAAATTCCAAGGATTCTACCAGAAAACTATTATAAACAATAAACAAACACAGTAAAGTTGCAGGATACAAAGTCAGTATACAAAAAAGTCAACTGCATTTATACATATAGACAACGAATCTTCAGAAAAAGAAATAAGAGAATCAATACATTTGCAGTCATAATAAAAAGAGTGAAATACCTGAGCATTAATAAAGAATGTGATAGAGTTGTACAGGGAAAACTATAAGATACTACTGAAAGAAACTGAAGAGGACACAAAGAAATGGAAGATATTCCATGTTCATATATAGGAAGACTTAACATTGTTACAATGGCCATATCACCCAAAGCAATATACAGATTAAGTGCAATTCCCATCAAAATCCCACATTCTTTCATGAAATAGATTTAAAAAATTATCAGATTCGTATAGAACCACAAAAGACCTCGAATTGCCAAAGTAATCCTACATTAAAAAAAAAGGCTGGAGGTATCACATTCCCGATTTCAATTTACACTACAAATTGTCAATAATCAAAACAGTTTGGTATTGGCGGAAAAACAGGCACACAAACCAGTGGAACAGAATTGAAATCCCAGAAATAAACCCACAAATACATGGACAGATAATTTTTGGTAAAGGATAGAAAATATATACAATGGGGAAAAGAAAGCCTCTTTAGTAGATGGTGCTGGGAAAAGTGGAAAATCATATGCAAAAGAATGAATCTGGAGTTCCCTGGTGGTGTAGTGGCTTAAGGCTTCAGTGCTGGCGCTGTCAGCGCTGCGGCCTGGGTTTTATTCCCAGCCAGGGAACTACCCACATACCACAAAGTAAAAAAAAAAAAAAAAAAAAAAAGAATGAATCTGAGTTGTGAACTGTCACCATATTCTAAAATTAATTCAAAATGGATTAAAGACCTCCACATAAGACCTGAAACAATAAACTGTATAGAAAAGAATATTGGTACTAAGCTTATAATAAGACTGTGGGTTCAGGGAGGACTTCATGAATCTGACCTCAAAGGCAAGGGAAGTAAAAGCAAAAATAAATGAGTGGGACTACATCAAACTAAAAAGCTCCCACACAGCAAAAGAAACCATCAGCAAAGCAAAGAGACAGCCAACCGCATGGGAGAAAATGTTTGCAAACAATACATCTTATACAAGACTAATACCTAAAATATACATAGAACTTACATGACTCAACAATAAAAACAGACAATCCATTTAAAAAGTGGGCAGAGGACCTGAACAGACACTTGATCTATGATGACATACAAATAGCTAATATACAAATGGCGAACAGACATATGAAAAAATGCTAAATTTCATTAGCTATCAGGGAAATACAAATCAAAACCACAATGAGATACCACCTCACACCTGTTAGAATGGCTGTTATCAACAAGACAAGGAATAACAAGTGCTGGAGAGGATGTGGAGACAAAGGAACTCTGGTACACTGCTGGTGGGAGTGCAAACTGGTACAACTGCTATAAAGGACAGTGTGGAGGGTCCTCAGGAAATTGGGAATGGAGTTACCATGTGACCCAGCATTCCCCATTCTGGGGATCTACCCCCAAAATTGAAAACCTTAGACCACAAAGACATGTACACCAATGTTCATTGCAGCACTTTTCATGGTGGCCAACAACCATGGTGCACTTCAATAGATGACTGGATAAAGATACATGGTACACACACACACACACACACACACACACAGAGTGGAATATTACTCAGCTATAAGATGAAATACTGCCATTGGCGATAAAATGGATGGACCCTGAGATCATGCTAAGCCAGACAGAAAAAAAACAAGAACTACATGACTTCATTCATAAGTGGAATATAAAACTGAAAGCAAAAAAGAAACAAAAACTCAAGGACACAGTCAATAGTTTAGTTGTTACCTGAGGGTAAGGGGGGCGGTGGATGGGAGAGGAGGGAGGGGGAGTCAAATATATGGTGATGGAAAGAGACTGACTCTGGGTCATGAACACATAATGCAACAAATGGAGGACACACTGCAGAATGGTACACCTGGAACCTATGTAATTTTTGCTAACCAATATCATTCCAATAAATTTAACAATTAAAAAAAAAGGTTCTTTATTGGTCATGGTACTTACTATCTCTATAAGACACTTCTGCCTGGCTGCAAAATTTAGGGTAGGTTGCAATTCCGTTACCTTCCTACATACCCCTCTTGACTCCATCAACAAAGTCACATTGGTATATCAGGGTTGTAGAAATTCATGTATTGACATAAAGTAAGTGAGTATAAACAAGTGAGTGGAAAACATCCTCACTATTTCAGACTACATAGGATCTTTTGTTATAACCAGACAGTGAGATTGGTAGTGCTGGTCAGTCACGGGCAAGCAAGGGTGACTCAATAGCTACAGTGGACTATACCAGGCTACATGTTGGGAAACAAGGTGCAAGGTAATGCATTGTTTCTTTAGTATTTCAAAGGTACAAACCCATTATTCAGATTCACTATAGACCACCTGAGCTTGTGAGTTTCAGTATATTTTACAGAGGCAGTGGTGGTTAATAGTGTGATCTTTGGAACCAGACTGCCTAAGTTTAAATACTACGTCCATTAAAACATATATCACTGCAGTCTTAGGCAAGCTACTTAATCTTTCTGTGTCTTTGTTTCTTCATCTGCAAAATGGAGATAATATGAGTATCTACATCATAGGTTATTGTGGATTAAATTAAGATGCAGAGCTTTGCGGCATCTGTCAGATGATACACTCTATATAGGTTAGCTTGTACTATATGAGTAAATAGTTAAACTTTTTGACACTCCATTATCTTACCTGTAAAATGGAAATACTAGTATCTTATTTGTTTTATTAAATTAAACATGTTAACGTGGGCAAAACACGCTGAGGACACGTGAAATGGTTAAAGACTCAGAGATAGGTCTCTCCCTCAATGTCCGGCTGTTAAGCAAGCTTTCTTTTGAAACCAGGTGCCATTTCAGGGAGGAGACACAGAGTGCCAGAATGAGGGTAGTCCTGATAGCAAATTGAGCTTTGAAATGAGGGACCACCCAAAAGAAATTAAAATACTGTGAAAAATATTTTAATTAGATATGAGTAAGACACCTTTAATTGGCAAAGGTAAGTCTTCTAATCAGAAGGACAGGCACTTAAAAAGAATTGGTAAAAACAGACAACAGTAGCTCTGAAGTTTTGGTTCTTAACTCTAACGTAAACTTTGAACAATGCTTATAGAACTAATAAATTTCTAAAAGAAACTTTCCTTGTGCTTTTAATTTTTTCTTGTATAATATATAATAGTGATACTCTGCAACAATTCAACAATATAACTTGATTTACATCTTCAGAAGTGTGAATTTTTATTAGCACATTCCTTGGAAACATGAAGAAAAATATATGTTAACAGTTGTAGGCTAGTAGAATTTTGATTTGTTTTTATTTTTCCCTGTCTTCATGGTGCCATATGAGTTTCATTTCCGAAGGCACAGAATCTTGCTTGGGAAAAGACTTGACACTTAGCAAAGTAGTTTTCTTATTGTTGTTTTTGCTTTTTTGGCAGTCATTTTTTGTTGCTGTTGTTTGGTTAAATGCTTCAGGTTTCCTTGTATTTTTATATTCTGCAAGGGGCATGTTGTGTAAAATATAAAAATGTTGCTCTTCATAAATACCACCTTACTATTTACCCAGAGTTTAAATAAGTAGATTTATTATAAAATATAATTATCTAATAAACAAGATTATTTTATAAAATCTACTCTAAAGAGAAAACTAAAATATAATAAAAAATCAACTGAGTCAAAGCTTCCTATATTGGTAAAACAAAACATTTCAAGATTTTATGAACATGAATATGAAATATATTACTTTCATATTCATGTATTGAACATGAATATGAAATAGTAGAACCTATTTATTTAAAATTAATATTTAGAAAATTTTCATAAGATGCTATAGGATCTACCATCTAGGAAATTTTATTGTGTTTCTCATCCTAAATATATTGAGAGGATGGAGGGAAGACAATGTATTTCATTAAAATTTTTCAACAGTAAAAATGTTCTTAATCAGAAAATCTTATTAATCATAACACTTTAAATCCTAAAGAACTCTAATAACCAGGAAGATAATACATAGGTAAAAAAATTAGTCTGGTTTTCATTATAGAGATTTTGTATAAGATTTTCCCTGTATCCCTAGTTTCTACAATAGTGTATACCACATAGTACCTGCTTAATTAATCCTAGTTATGAACATTATAACAACAATATTACTATTACATTCAGGGCTCAATAAATATTTGTCAAGAGACTTATGCATGGAAATAAAGATTTTATCCTGTTTAATATGCACATTATATTTTGTTTTATAGTTACCAAAATAGAACCCCCAAGTGACCCAGATTTGGTATTCTCTGGTTCTTATATTTCAAGCTTTAAGATTTACTTCCAAAATGCTTACAGTTCCCTCTTTTGTTAGTTTCAGTCTAAGAAGACAAATCTTTGAGTAGTTACTCATGAAGATTTTAAAATACTCTCAACTTCTTCATGGAGATTATAATCATATTACTATT
Source organism: Lyroderma lyra (assembly GCA_004026885.1). Lineage (NCBI taxonomy): Eukaryota > Metazoa > Chordata > Mammalia > Chiroptera > Megadermatidae > Lyroderma > Lyroderma lyra. Next base: position 46,291 of record PVJL010000761.1, on the reverse strand, counting down.
CTTTTTACATTAACAGTCTTTCAGTTCTTCTACTAAAATGTAATTATTCTGGTGAAGAACAAAATAATATATAATATCTTGTAAGAGATCCATTTTTATTGTTGAACTGTGTATGACTACATATATATAGTCATATATATATATGTATATATACACAGATATATATATATCTGTGTATGTATATATGCGTGTATATATATTCCTAGTAAAATCAATGCCATTCCATATCCTTATTATTATTTTGTAACCAAGTAAGCTCTCTTAAAAACCTTTGGATTCCCAAAGTTTAGTCGTAGCATAAATGCCCAGGATCACACACTTGCATACACACACACTAAAATGAACATGTATTGTTTTTGTTGACTGGATAAGTGATAGCAATTGTTTGGCAACTATAGATATTAAACCTTCTCCTGGAGCAATACAACAATTAAATTAAATAGAGCATAGAATCATACCTGGTACAATAAGTACTCAATAAATATTAATTATATCATTATTGTAAAATGATCTCTGATAAATAAATATTCATAAAGTTCTAAGAGAACCTCATGGAGGAAAGATTGCATTTGTGGATTAGATAAGAAATTACAAAAGAGTTAGAACATAATCTGAGTCTTTATGAGTATGAGTTTACCAGGTTCTATTGAATTAGCTGGACAAAAACATTACATTTTTTAAACATAAAAATTTGCAATTGACACATAGTAGGCATCTATCTATACAACTCATTATTCAAGATTTTGGAAGGAACAAAACATAGATAGGATAAAACTAACTTGGAGATATTTCACTACTGGATGATAAATACACTTCCTAATATAGTAAGAACAATATATTAATTCAACATACACAAACTATGAGATAATCTAGTTAATAGCATACTTTCAAGGTCAATCTTCATTTTCATTCTTTTAAAGTCATTCCTTAATTCTGGTAGCTTTTTCAAAATCATATCAAGGCACCATTCAAATCCAGTATCACTTATTTTCTTTAACAGGCCAACAAACTATCACATCTGATGAGGTAACATAAGAAATTGCTATGACAGCAAAGAACAAGTATGTACTATGTGGGATGTAAAACAGGATACCTGTGGTTATGGTATCCTGAAACAGACTGAAAAGGATTCAACCTCCCCCCAATTAATGTTAAAATGGGTAGATAAATAAGAAATTATACTGTATTTGTTTCTGTGAAATTGTGATGTAAGAGAACACTATCAACAGAATCTCTATTTAATTGACTGTGGTTTAATCCTTAGTCATCAAAAATCAAGAATAACAACCATTAACACAACAACAAAGAAACAACAAAGAAAACATCTTTGAGCCTATGCACTGGAAAAATTTTATATAAAAATTTTTATCCAGATTTTAATTATTGAAAATTCAGAAATATTCTTCTTTATCAACCATATTTTTATCCCAAGGAGAGATTTTTCAAAGACCTCAAAAGTTCTAGGTTTGGGAAAGGCATTTCTCAGATTTTAAGTTCTATGCTCAAAAAATATGGTACCTCAGGTTCCTTTAAATTAAAAAACCTACAATATTAAGGGAAAAAAGAAAAATGAAATGGCAGTTAGCCATGCTTTAATGATTTAACTTGGCATCTGGTCAAATGACCTGGGCAAATGTTCTTTTGAAAAATGTCATGGAATTTTTATTAATGATGAATATTTAAGGTCTCAAACCATACTCATCTTAAATAAGACTACTTTAGCAATCTAGGTTCTGTCAAAACTGGGTTTTGAATGACTTGACCCTCATAATAATCGAACTAGCTATGCATGCAAATGTAGTCTAAATTACCTTTCTCTCAGGCATCTAAATTCTTTCTCTGAATATGAACAAAACATGCACCAAAAATTAAAGACATCTGCAAACATTTATTTCTTCAGGAAAACTGTGGAGTTGCCATTCCATTGCTTATTGCAATGCTGAATTGAGTGAACTTAAATTTTGCAAATCTAGTTTCACAGACTATGTAACTTTTAGAAATTATTTATATCTCAATAACATTTTATTCCAAATGTCCTAACTTCAGGGAATGTAAGTGAACATAAAATATTGAGAGTAAAAAAATAATCATTTTGTTTTCAAATGAATAAATGAACTTGAAGAATGATAACAAAGCAATGTAATTTTAAAAACTTTTAATTTTACCTACAGGTATCATGTTCTGTATGACAGACATTTTCTTAGTGTCTTTTATAAACTTTCTCCTTTGCAGTTTCTATGTGAAACTTTATGTGGTATAATGGCACAATATTGTAGAACCAGTAAATGATGAAACCAGAATTGAGTAGAATGATTTTTGAAATGAAATTTACACATTCCAGTGAGTTTTGGAATGTAAAAGACCTGGGTTCATATCCCTGTGCCACTACTTCCTGCAACTTATTTGACTGATGGTGGCACAGTTTTCTTATCTACAAAATGGGGTTATTAATAATAGGGTCTAATAACAATCTTTCCCTTATGAGATAATACACTTGATGCTTTTAGAAGACTGGTATAAATAACTCAATACTTTATTATTATCTTATAATTATTTATTTTCTTTTGATTGCTTTATTTCCCCTTCAACAACTATTTTTAATTATAGTTGTGCATTTTACATACTACAGGGATATAATAAATAACCTGTTACTTATCATAGGTTAGTATAATGTCAGAAGGTAAGATTTCTGGTATGTCAGAAATTAGGATATTCCTGCCTCAATAATACATATTTAAGATGCATCTTAACTAGAAATAAATTCCTGACTACAATATTACACACTAAGTCTCAATAATAATAATAACAAAATATAAAAGATTTAAATGTCAAAACAAAGCAAGTATGTATACCCCAAAACTGGGTTGATTCTAGGGCCATAAAAGCTTCTATTTTTCATATTACATGGTTGGGTACTTTCTGGACAGCCTTCATACTATATAAAAAGAGAAGGGGTAGAGGAGAATAAAAAAGGATCTGTTAGTAGTTGCTTTGAATGTCTAGATTTTTATGGGGATTGCATTAAACCTTTAGGTGTAATACGGCCATACTTTAACTATGTTGAGTCTTCCAATCCATGAACACAGGGTATTTTTTCATTTGTGTCCTCTTCAGTTTCTTTCAATAATGTCTTATAGTTTTCGTTGTATAAGTCTTTTATGTTCTTTGTTAAGTTTATTATTTATTTGTATTAGCTTTGAGTACCTTCATTTGTCATACTCCTCACTTTTTAACTCCATAAATTACCCTTATCCAAGTCCTATTGATTCATTTCCCAACTCCATTCATTTCTCTACATCTCTACCATCATTTAGTCAAAACAGCCATCATCTCTCATTTTTATTACCATAATTATCTTCCAAGCAGTCTACCTTCATCCACTAGACACCCTCTATTTTTTTCCCCCATATGCATAGAAAATAAATTTTTTGAAGAACAAACCTTATCATGTCACCATATGGTCTTTATCACTGGTCAAAACTTTTAGTGGATTCCCATTGTCTTAAGATATATTAAGTATGTTGCTCATTCATATTCTGCTTACCTCTCCTGGCTCATCTGAGATGACTCACCCATGCTCTTTCTCTTCCATCAGTCCCTGATATTGGCAATTGTTTCCCTGACACATGCCTTTGCACAAAATTCTCTCCTTCTCAAATATTCTTCTTAAATGTCACTTGGTTATTTCTGACTCATTCTTCAGATCTCAACTGAATCATCAATCACTTGTTTTAAAAAGCCTTCTTGACAGCAAGATATATACTATAAGTTCTGAAATCAACAAGTGCCTTTCCTTTAAATGACTGTAATAGTTGCAATTTTATACATACGAGGTGTAATAAAAAAATACGGTGAATGTTTAAAGTAAAAAAAATATTACAGCAAATGACACATTGCTATTAATTCCCCTCAAAATACCTTCCCTTGCTTCGAACACATTTATCCTATCATTCTTGTCACTTTATGAAGCAGTTCTGGAATTTCTCTTTCATGAGTGTCTTAGTGGCGCTGTCATGGTTGCTTTGATGTCCTGAACAGATTCAAAATGTTTACTTTTGTGGTCATTTTGATTCTGGGGAAGAGCAGAAGTCACATGGTGCCAGATTCAGTAAGTAAGGTGGATGAGGACACACCGTAATGTTTTATTTGATAGAAATTGCTGCACCAGAAGCGATGTGTGGCCTGAATCAATTCAGGATATCAGGAAGCCGTGACAATGCCACTAAAGACACAAAAGAGGACTCCCAGAACTGCTTCAGAAAGTGGCAAGAATGCTGGGATTAGTGTATTTGAAGTGAGGGGAGTATTTTGGGGGATATTAGTGGCAATGTGTCTTTTACTATAATAATGTTTTTAATTTAAACATCACCATATTTTTTATTGCACCTTATATTTGTGTTTATTTGATTATTGCCTATCTGTCCTCTAGATTGTATTACTAATAACTAATTTATATTAAGTGCTCCTTGTTTTATACACCATTCTAATGTGCTTTACGTACATGAATTTAAACTTCTTGTAGCAACCTAAAAGTAAGTTCCACTATAATATTTTAGAAATTAAAAAATCTAAAGTACAAAAAAATAAGTACATTTTACAAGGTCACAAAGTAGTAGAGACAGGATTCAAATCAGGCATTACATTCAGAATATATTCTCTTAATTATTCCATTTGTTTCCTCTTAGGAGCTGCTGAAGGATTTACATTAACAGCATTGCATCCTCAAGAATGACCACAGTATTTGAATGCAAATTGATGGACCCTCATTAAAAGATATTTTGGCATTATCAAAGTGTAAAATCTACTTACATTTGAAACATCGATTCTGTCTCTATAGAGTTATCTTGCAGTTCTAATGGTCCATGTGTTCAAAATAGAGGTAGAAGAGCATACATTGGTTTATAGTATGTCGTTAGCAATCAGCTCAGACAATGGCAAGGTCAAACAGTAGAAGCCTGAATAAATCCATCATAGTATATCCATATGAATAAATACTCTATGGATGTATACAATTTAGAAGTATGCTGCTGATAGAAGAAAGAAGGAAGGAAGGAAGGAAAGGAGGGAGGGAGGGAGGAAAGAAAGGAAGGAAGGAAGAAAAAAGAAAGGAAGGAAAGAAGGAGCAAAATGATACATAAAAGTTCATTGCCATTTTTTAAGTTACTATATACATATATGCATGTATACAGCCAGAATATATAGAATAATGCATTGAGTTGGGAATAGGGGTTGCCCTTGGGAAGGAGGATAAAGGCACTAGACATCAGTACTGGAGTGACATATCTTAATGCCCATTATAGTATATTGTTTTCTTCTTCCAAGTGCATGTACTGATTTAAATATTTTTAAAACTATTTTTAACCCATAGGTTGCAGAATATAATAGCTCAATGAGAATATTTTAAGGAAAAGTACTGCAAATACAAAGTATTTTTTAAAAAAGATGTTTATCATTTTTCCTCAAGGATTATCTAACTAGAAATGAAGCAAAATAACTTAAAACTTTAAGCCTATCTGCATGTAAAATGGGAAAAGGAGGGGGAAACATCTCTTAAATATACATTTAAGAAAACAACTGGAGCAGCCACCTCCATATATTAGGTTGGTCATAACTTATCTTTGGGAAGGTGGTTGTTACTTCAGCAAAGCAAATTCAAGGGCATTTGGGGATATGAGCAACCCCATGCCCACGCTCTTAGCCTCAAGGCAAAGTCAGAAAGAGATTAAAGTTCCAGCTGAATTTTTATGTGGAATAAATGAAAGAAATCCTGAGTTTCCTTGGATAGAGAGGGGCTCGAAGACTCTGAGGAATATCCAGAGCAAAAGAGGAACAAGAGTAACAAATCAAAAATTGGGCAATGACTATTACTAGGCACAGCGATAGTCAACTTTTAATCTTCAATCATTTCATTTTCTATACTGTGCCTTAAATCTTTAATAAAAGATGACCACACAAGTTGACTGATACTAAAGGTGCTTTGGAATATTAAAAATAAAATGAAGTGGTGGTCAAATGGGATGGCAAATATCAAGTGTAAGATCAAGAAAGATAGGTAAGAGCATCAGGCGGCAGGTTAAGAAAAGCAGGCTGCAGGGTAAAATGACTTAACAGAAATAGGAACTTTTATTTTCATACAACCGAAATTCTTTAAACATATTGGGAGAGTGATAGTGTTTCCACTATGCAGAGAGAGGACACTAAAACATTCCATACTTAAAAATATAAAATATCTTATGAGGCTGAAAAATTGGGACCTAAACTTTGGAGAACTTCGTTTTAGGTATATCAAGAAAAAAAGAAGTGCTGCCTAAGTAAAACATTGTTTGCTTTAAATTCTACCATAAATTCTAAAATAACATACCAAAGTTTTATCTTCTAAAAATATAAAGCTATCATTAAAGTCATTAAACCTCATGCAATGAATTTGGTTATGAGAAATGCTATCATAGAAATGAAGGAATTTAGAATATCTCTCTAAAATTGTAAAATATAAATTATAGACAGGCTAGAATTATAGTCAAACATTTTCCCAAAGTCACTTAGAAGTCCTCGATATGATGCTTCTGGCATTTTGAACACCATTCCTAAGTCCATCCAACTTTTTAGTTTAATTGAAATACTTTGTCATAATATCAGATTTTTTAGTTTAGCCTAAGTTTTCATTTGCGGAATACTGAACTTCAATGGTTAAGTGATATAAGAGGGTAAATTTGAACGTAATTAGATAAAGGCAAATTATTAAATTTAAACATCTTCAATTGTTCACAATGGGAATGTTCCACCATAGATAACTCCAGAATATGCTCCAGAATATGAATTATATATAAAAAGATTAATGTAGAAAAACAAAAGAATGGTCAATATTGTCATGCTGAGTGTCAAACATGAAATTTCATGCCTTATTGCTAAACTTCCTAGTAACATTCCTATGTGATCAGTACCAACAGTCTTTCTCATCTACATAATCCATAACTTTCAATAGTCATATAATATATAGCCTTACATATTTTCACCGTGTCCATATTAGTCTTTTTTGTATTTCAACCCAACTAGCTACCTCTCTTGTTTTCCCATCACAGTAACTTTTTCTGGCTACCTAAAGTCTTTAAGGATCAGACGAAATACCTCACTCTCCTGGTACCCAACCACAGTGCTCCCATCAACTCAGTAATTTCAAAACATTCTTATTTAATCCACTCTTTTCCTTCTCCACTAAAGCAATTCTAATTTTTTAAAAAGTCACATTTATCCTGGACTACTGAAGTAGCCATATAACTGAGAAAACTTGTCCCTCTATTACCCCACGTCCCCTAAAGATGCAAAAGGGATCCTGTAAAGTACGTACTTAAAATTCTCTAGTGCCTTCCTGTAGCACTTAATATAAACTCCAAATTCTAGTTTATGAGTCTCTGTGTGATCTGGCCTTTTCTTACCCTTCATATCACTCTTGGACTACTCCCTCTCCCTCTCATTCTGCTCTAGCCAAACTGGCCTTTTCTCTTTTCTTCTTTGTCTTTGGACAAGCTGCATCTTTTGCCCACAAGATTCTTCCCTCTGATATTCTAAAGGTTGGCTCCTTCTCATCAATTGGAACACAGCTAAAGTGTTAATGTCCTCAGAAAAGCTTTATCTGACCATTCAATTTAACGTATTGTATCTCTGAAGCTAAAATGTATATGTCAGAATAACATGTGTTATTATTGAATAGTTTCTTATTTATTTGCTTATCTAGCCATTTATTGTATTATCTCCAAGATTATAAGATCCATTATGTCTGTTTTGGCCTTTGGTGTGTCCTCAGTATCTAGGAGTGTGCTTAACTTATACTTTGCTGCATAAATGATTTAATAAATGACTGAGTAAATGAACAGGTGACTATTCAAAATTTCCATAATCTCCATGTTAGAATTCCTTTTTTATTGTCACATGGTCTCTAAGCATTACTGTGTTAAAATGGGATTTGTATATGTCTTTCTCCTCCATTACATCCCAAGCTATTTGATATAAGTGTTTTTTTCCCTATTTCTGTACTTTCCAAGTAAGTGCCTCCCACAGTGCCTTAGTATCTTAGACATAATGGCTATTTATAAGTGTTGGTCTAATTGAATTATGTTTCATTTACAAATTCTTATAAGTCTCTTAAGAGCATTCCTAAGAGAAAGATTTTTCTCTTGGAACCTCTCATGAGTCCTTAGACCAAAATTAATTGCTACTTCTTCTCTGTTCTCATTCTGATCAGCACATGCGACCCGTTTTTTAACAACATGATTTATATTGTGGACATTTATGAATGTTTATTTTACAGCCAGACTGAGAAAATGTTAGCATTGTTTTTTAAATATAACAGGGTTTTAAAGTGTCATTGATAATAAAAGGAAGGAATATTTAGTTATTTGCCAATTCCCATAAATATATGGGATGTTAACAAAAAGAACATTATACCTGTGATGATTTAGAAGCATTTCTAGTTAGTCATCGTTACCTAAAAATAACCATGCATAATTCTGGAGATGACTATCAGATCCACTACTTAGTCAATCTTAAGCAACTTGCTTTGAGAAAAGAAAGCTGAAGTTATTTAGACATATTTTGTCTAGCAAAACCATGTAATCCTGTAACAATCAAGTACAGCTCATAATTTACGTTTTGGGGTGAGAGAATTGCATAATATAACTCTTATTTGCTCTTCACTTTTCTATTCTGGCTACAACAACAATCTTTTCACAGAAAGGGAGTTACTCCAAGTGTATAGGCATCATAACTGCATTAATTTCTAATATGATTTTGTCTTACTCTGACAAAACTTGAACGTATACCAAAATTGGGGAAAATGTTACCTGGAATTGTTCAATGGAATAAAAATCACTAACCATATGGCTTCACAACTTTTCCTTCATCCCTGAGAATCCACTTTATGTTTCCTTTCTCCCTGGTTTGCCAGGCCTACTCCAGGCTCCATCTTCCAGAAATAATTTTTAAACAGGAATGTACTTAAATGATGATTGAAGTCTGAACATCTACTGACACTGTGGTTAATGTGCAAACAGATCTTTGATCATATTTATTTGTTTATTTATGTATTCATTTATTTATTCAATTAATTCTTCTGTGGAATTTAAAGCTTTGTATACTAAGCCCTCCCCCCCCCTTTATTTTTGCCTCTTCCAGTTATTTCTGCATTGCTTAGGGTACAAAATTCCTCATTTTAATCTACACTCTCAGCTAGGTAAGAAGGAATCCAAAAAGACTCAGGTAAATTATTACTGACAAATGTTTGTCCTGTGATAATTATTATTGAGAAAATAGCAATATAGAAGCCATTAGAATAATTCCAGATGAGACAAATAGCTTGTACTCTGAACATACTCACTCAAGAGGTCAAAACTTCTTTCCCGGGAAGGTGGCTGGTGCGCTGACTTCCTTAAGAAATATTTAGATAAGAATCCCTAAACCTTTAATATGAATTAGTATTTCAGGCTATCTGTAAACAGTGGGTCAGTTTTCTTTTCTGTATCAAGATTACACTAATGATTTTTTTTAATGAATCAGTAGATGTAGGATAAGAGATTGCCAAGGTAATAAATCCAGAAGCTTATATTCTTAAACAAGAAAAACAGGCACTTGTCAAGCTTTAGAAATTTTTTGGTAAGACTGTTTATTTTTCACTAAAATAGAATATTTCACTACATTACATCCTGGCACTTTTTAAAGTATCTTGTTAAGGATACTCTATTAATTTTGGGACAAATGGCAAAAAATTATGCAAAGAATGATACTGGCATTATAGAATTACACCACTTGTAAGTAATCACTATGTTGAATTTTCTATGGAAAAGAGATATGTTATCACCAGTATCTCCAACTTAAACCTTCTTGGCATGTTATAAACTGAAAATCTTAGTGATCTGAATGCTTGTGAAGCACTAGAAAGTAGAGAAAATGCAAACCTGCAATGGAAACTGTAAATATTGCACATGTCATTGGATGGTTCTTTCTCCATGTTGCAAATATCAATTATTAAATACTACCAACATTTTTAAGGAGTCACTTTTAATCATAATATTTTACATGTATATTTATTCCATCATAATGAAAGCTCCCAATGTGTTTTACACAGTATACAGCTTTATTAATAAAATGTGGCTATTTCCACTAAAAGCACAATTTTATTCAAGATAATTGTAAACTCCTATAGTCATAGATTATGCTAATAAACAAGAGAAAAATTATGAATAAATAAAAGCCATAGACAGTCCCCCAAACCTAATTTTAACAACTATTTAAAATTTTCTACTTCTACCAAACCTTTGTAAGGGTTGCTAACAAGTAATAAAATTGACTGATTGGCATTCCATTCTGCCTGCCTTCTGTTGCTCACAAACTTGTGGAAATGCTAACAAGCACGGAAAATAGCCAACAGACAGGTAGTAGAGGAAAAAGGGAAAAGAGAGAGGAACAGAGGTAATTCACTACCTAGATAATCAGCTCATGAATAACAGAGAGTTGACTGAAATGATAACACTTAAATAAGTACTGTGATAAACTCACTAATCAGTATTCTCAGTGGATTAGAGGCAGGAAAGAGAACTGCCCTCTTTATAACTACAGGTAAGTCCATATTTTTTAAAGATTTTATACTGCAAAGAGGATATCAGGAGGCTTCAATCCAAAAAAATTGTGGTATTTGAACTAAAGGGTTTAGATCACCTCAAGAATACCTTTGCTTATGTTACATAAAGGCTCCAAGTTTACGGGAGAGCTGAAAGGGCACATGATATCATCATGGTGTTATCGCTGCTTACAAAATCTGCCAATCACAAAATTTAGACTATATGATAGATATGTGACAATGTGGATTGTTCTTATCTTCCTCAAGTTATTTTTTCCTTAACTGCCTGAAGTTACAGGTTATTTCCTTGGGGACACTGGGAAACCTTGTGAGAAGGTAGATAGTTGGGCTCAATGATGGCACTATGGCCTGATAGAGAAGTAAGTCTAACTATAATAATCTTGCTTGGGTACACAGTTTATCACAGTGATTTTTTAACATTACTCCTAATCAAGGATTGTGTCTTTAGGGTTTTTTTTGTTTTTGATCTATCACAAAATTCTACAATACACCCATGTAAGTAAGTTGAGAGTTGGTCGCTCAACAGCAGGAAATAGAAGCACCAGCTATGTCTTCCTATAGGTCTCTTTCAATCTGTTTTCTATAATAATTTTATACATATCTGCCAGAAAACTGTTCAATAACAATCAAAACTCTTCCCCTTTTAGAAATGTTACCTTCCTGAGCCATTAAATATTTATTACATTTCTTCAATATTTTTCAAACAGCTTAAGTCTCTGTGTTTGTAATTTTCTTCCTAGGAGTCATCACACTCTCACCACTTTCAGGCAATGTTATTTTCCAGACCCCATTTTGTATTTCTCAAACCAGTATTTTGACTTCTAGATCTAGAGTCTTAACAATGGCAAAGCAAACCTTAACTCTGTTTCAGAATGTCGAACATTGGCAAATAAGTTAATGACCTTACTTCACCTCTAGATACATGCTTAATACCACATATTTGTATTTGGGGTATAAAAACTCCTGCATTTGTCACTCCTAATTGGGTCCTGGGCAGAAAAAAAGCAGTTCACAGCATGCCCTCTGTGAGCTGTCATAGATAGAAATATGAGACAGTGCCAAATTCTCCAAGTCTTGACAGCCAATGATTACGATGTTTTAATTTAGTGGACATATAGAACTTCTTCTGACATCTAAATGGGTGAGTGCCATAAGTTCTATTTTTTTTTACACAGTCAAATTTAGACTAATGAAAAAGTAGCTTAAAGTAGCATTTTAAGAATAGATCAACAGAGGAGCTGATTTTAGCGTTAACACTAAATTCAGAAGTTGTTGACAGTATAAAATAATGAGATCACAACTGAAATAATTAAAATAAATTTTAAACATTTTCCTTCCCAGACATTCATAGCATTAAGGGAATACATGTATATAGAGAGGACTATTTTACAAAGATTTTGGTTGTTTTTTGTTTTTGTTTTCTCCTTTTTTTTTTTTTTTTGCTGTGGTCTTGCTTTTGGCTCAGTTACTCGCATCTCTATAAAATGAATCCAACATGAAATAAAAAAAAACAAGAATAGAAAGAGTTACACATAATTTAATTTGGAAGGAGGGAATGAATAATAGTGCAAGACCACTTGGAACACATTTCAGGTTAGATTGCTAAATAGTTTTGATATTTTAATTGCTATATTTTATTTAAAAAAAAAATACCTGCTCTACATCGTAAGTGTAGAACTTTCACTTTTTTTTCTTTCCTTTGTACTATGTTGAAACTATTTGAAATATTGGAACATGAGAACATGTAGATCCACTCACTCCATGACTTCAGATATTCTATGGAAGGTTCATTCACTCTCAGATGGCTCCTTCAACCCACTTTGGGCTATAACTTTGCTTAATTTTCAACCACATGTTAAAAGTATGATAAATCAAAAAAAAATGTGAATCACAATCAGTAGGGATAGTTCCCCAATACAGTTATACTGAAGTTCACATTGAATCATTTTTATATGTTCCTATTTCCTTCCAAATTTCCTATACAAGCTGAGTTTAACTTCTAATTCTTTCATAGTGTGTCACTGGTGATATAATCATAAATAATCCCTGAATTGTACATAAATCTATCTGCATTTATTATCAGACATGCCCTTGTCTAAGAAAAATATCAATAAAAAAGTGTTTTATACAGGAATCTTGGTTAAAGCAAGAGGAGGAAAACAATATATTTAAATAATAAGAGAACCATTGCAAGCAAATTTGAACTCAAAAAATCACTAAAAAGCTGACAAACCAAGGTTGGAAAAATGGGAGAAGTCAAAGGAGTTCTGGAGGGTGAACAGCAGGAACCCCATGAAGGATATACATCAGAAACCATGTGATTTGCACACCTTCTAGGCTGCTGTGGAAATCTGATCTCCAAGTGTTCCCTCTGCTACTAGCACAAAATCTAACTTTTCAGGGTTTCTGATTGGCTGAGCTTAAGTCATGTGTCCAGATCCAGGCTGTATCTATGATTGGAAAAGGGAAGATTATGCTTTATTTCCTCCAAAGGAACTAACAGTTTAGAAAGTTGGCTCTGGGAGGTGAGCCTCAGCAGTTGTCATTCAAATAATACACAAATTATGAATTTCCTAAAGAGCTATCAGTATAGCAGTTGCAATAGGAAGAAGTGTGACAGGATGAATATAGGACCAAACATTTAAAAAAGCAAAGTGTACACTACTCAGAAGTATTCATAAACATATAATTATAAGAATGTTATTTACTATTTTTTCTAATTAAAAAAACAACTAAAGAAAATAAAATAGTTTTATACTCAAGATGTTAATTTTTGTTTTTAAATTTATTTTGTACTAAATTGTATGTATGATGTATGCATGTGTGTATGCATTTTCTTTACGTACCCATCACTGATCTCAGTTGCCACAGTAGCTGTCCAGGACTGGTAGAATTATCTACTCTATACCATAATGACTTAGAAGAAATATGCCAAAAATAAAGTAAAATAATGCTTATGCCAAAATACCCTTTTGGTGTCTTCTGGTTCTCTATGTTTTTTTCTCTAATTGCCTAGGTAACTTCTGCATTAAAATCACCCAGGAGTTGGGATACTTGTATAAATGCAGATTCTTGGGTCCTATCCCAGAACCAATGAATCAGAATTTCGGACAGTAAGATGAGAAATACACATTTAAAAAAATATCCCAAGTATATCTGCAAATTTCAGACCTTGTGCATTATAAATTGTTCTCAGTAGATCAAACAAAAGTTGGAGCAAGTTTGCTAAATAACAAAACAAAAACAAAAACAGATCAAGAAGAATTTGAAAAGAAAAAGCATCAGAGACATATGCTCCTGAACTCTTAATCATGGGTCTGTAATATTATGTCACTTTCATGCTCCAAAAGCCAAGATGTTTGTCCTGTTACACCTAAAGTGTTTTAGGTGCTTAATATACTCTTTTTAAAATAAAAGTGAATTTTCACTGTCATCCAAAGTTACCTCCTGTTTTCTCAAATGAATCATACAGAATTATAAGAGAATTATAACCTAAGTTTTTAAAATACAATTTTCTCACATGTGACTTTTTAAGAACATTAAAGGAAAAGTTATTTTGAATGAAAGAGATACTGCTAAGGAAAAGAAGATACCAGTGTGCCTTTAGACTGCTTCTGGCCTTAGAGTGTTCTAGCACACTGTATTGAAATGAATGGAAGCAATTATAAAAGGAAGCTGCTGACCTTTCTGAAAAGGCTGCCAATCCATAATACCTCCTGCAATGCTCATCCCCTTTATTCGTGCTTAACAAACCTTGTCACCCTTGTCGCAGTGCCTCAGAACCCCTTGTTAACTTTTCCCCTTTTGTTGTCTTTAGGGTATTTGCAGCACGTCTGTCTGCTGAAATACCTCTCAATTGCCAATTAAAGGAAGTTTAAGAATGAGTACCTAGGGATGAATTAACCCAGCAAGTTAACCTGGGGGAAGAATGTGTTAGGGATACAAATTCTCCACATCACAGTCTTACATATTTACCTACTCATCTGACACACGTAGGGGAGGGTATTGGTTATATATTTGCACAGCAATCAGAAAGCATCTCCATCCAGTTTTTCAGGGTATAAACAATTTGAAAAACAAACACCAGAATCTTTGAAATGCTTGTCTCCCCTGGAGTGTATTCATTTTCCCTCAAGTGAAAAAGTGCTGATATTTAAGCACTGCTTTGCAGGAACACATATACCAGGTACCCATAAGTAATATGAAGCAATTCCTTACAGAGGGTCTTATCTAGAAGATCTTCTTGCTTTATAATGCTGATTTAACACATAAACCCCTGGTTCATCCCTCTTTGGATTGACAATCATTTGAATGATTATCTAGAATTGAGTAACTCTGGCATTCAGATAAGAAAAAAGACATCCCACATTTAAATTATCTGATATACGAACATCTCATCAATTTTTGTTGTTTCTTAATTCTTATGGTTTATGTTTCTCATTTTCTACACTCATACTAATTAGTTTTCTTGAAAGAAAATTTTAGAAAATGAGCCTTTAATACCTATAACTGAATGACTTGTTAACTCGCTTGATGTAGGAAGTAAAGAGAAATGAGATGGAAGAATTTAAAATACGCAGTGCATTTTTTATCCTGAGGTACTCCTATTTTCCATAAATATCACGGATTGCTTCTAATATGTGTTGAGAACGTATATAACTTTATTTACATTTACAAAAGTTAAGACAAGAAAGAAATAGCATATGATGAGTCTTATTAACTATTGTGTGTGAAGTCATTTCCACATATCTAATTTAACATCTCAGTAATTCTATGATGTCATTATTAATTCTAATATTCAGTTGAGGAACCTGAGATATATACAGATTAAATTATTCGTTTGAAGACACCTAGAAAGAAGCAGCAAAAAAAATTCAAATTCAAACAGAATTTTACAGTTCAGATAGGATTCTCCTTGGATCCAGAGTCAAAGTACTGTTTTTCTCCCCTTGTTTTACCCAAACTACTTATAAATAAATCTATTACCAGATCATAGGTACCAAATATCAAGTAAAAACATCAAATAATTAGATGTCGCCAGTTATATTACTTCTAACTAGATTATTCAAGGAAATGTTGGAATTTATAAAAGCATTAATCAATAAACATATTTTTTCTACATGTTTTATCATCTGAGAAACATTTAATTTTGGAGTCCACCCAATTTCACATTGAACAAAAAACGATTGTATCATCCAAGTAAAAAAAAAAAAAGTACATATGTAATAACTGAACTGAAAGTGTCTATAACTATTAATATCACTTAATTCTAATTCCCAATACTAAACATATCACTGAAACATAACAAAACTTGCCCATGCTGTAACAGGAATTACGGAAAACACAGAAAATCACATACCTTCACATTTTTTACATGATGAATGTTAGCTTGAATTATTTTGGTTTCCTCATTCAAGACTTTCCAGTATGTTTACATTGACCTTTGAACAACGCGGATTTGAACTGTGCGGGTCTACTGATACCAGATTTTTTCAATGTAGTCAGCCCTTCTTATCCACGGGTTTCGCATCCGCAGATTCAACCAACAGCAGATTCCCAGCCGCATTTCCCCAACCACAGATTCCCAACCGCCGATCAAAGCCTGTTTTCAATCTGCAGTTTGCTGAATCTGGGAACGTGAAAGACTGATTGCAGTTAAGTTTAGAGTGAGTCAAAAATTGTATATAGATTTTTGGCTTTGTGGATTGGGCACTCCTTACCCGCACGATGTCCAAGCGTAAATTGTATGTTGGATTTCTATTTATTTCCCCTTTGCGTCATGCTTTATGTAAATATCTAAACAGAGCCATCTTAGTACTTACAATGTTGCAGTCATTATAGAAACCTGTAACACTTCCCTTCTCCCATATATTTCCAAATTCTTGATGTCTTCATATTTGACCTAATTTATGATGGCTGAATTACTAGAGAAGCCTT
This sequence comes from Lyroderma lyra, assembly GCA_004026885.1. Classification (NCBI taxonomy): domain Eukaryota; kingdom Metazoa; phylum Chordata; class Mammalia; order Chiroptera; family Megadermatidae; genus Lyroderma; species Lyroderma lyra. The sequence goes on along the minus strand of PVJL010000761.1, from coordinate 29,724 downwards.
AAGAATGTAGCACACCTTCTTTGCTTAGGTAAGTACTTTTCAGTGGTAGGACTTGTAGGTGCAACAGAAGTTACTGGATGTGAGTTGGTTATGCCAGGCTGCCTTCATACGTCATTTTAAAGGAAAAATTGAAGTATTTTTTCTCTTTCTCATAACAATTTTTCATTTCCTACCGACTATACAGTCACTTCCGGCCTCCTGCATGAATATTTCACTAGGTCACTTCTCAAAACACTATCAATATGCTAGGGATTTGTATTGCAAATAATTTCATTAATATGTATTTACATATTACATTATTTCAGGGGTGTGTGCGTGTGTGTGTTTCAGCCAGTGTCAAAGTTCCTAATAAATAAGAAAAAGTAATACCAGCTACAAAATCATTCCACTGATTTTAAAATATGCTGTTTTAAAACATGGTTCACTTAAAGTAAGAGGGTAGTTATTTGAAAAAGTGCCTAAGGTTGGTGGAATAAAAGAGAAAAAATGTATAAACATATACATATCTGATTTTCCAGTTTTCCTGTGAATATTAAGCTATTGCAAACATGTAAAGCTTCAAAGAATAGCCCTCTTTAACCTTATAGGGAACGAGAATATTCTTTTTTTCTTTTTTGGTTAGCAACCCTATTCCCATTATTGGTAAACAAATGATGGTCAATGTCACTTCATTTTAGACAGAACAAAATAAAAGTTTCCTAATTTTGCCCTGTGTTAATTTTCATAATGTTCCTCAGGATTGTGGAGGGAAATATTATATTAGAGCTGAGAATCAACATTAAATATAAAAGATTAAGAAGAGGAAGGGGAAGTTCAATGCCAGACACTAGAGAAGTGAGATAGTCTTCTCTTTTCTTTCCTCTCCCTCATGCTTTATGGATCCTAATAGTAAGAGGAGAATTGAGCTCATATGACTTCATTTTCCTTTTCTAATTTTGTAACAGCCTTTTAGAAGAAAAAATATGCTTGAGACAAAGGTGTCCCCAACCTCATGCTAATTGCTCAGCGTGATTCTCAATGATCTGACTTGATATAATGAAAAAAGTGTGATGTAAAAGCTTATTTTTGAGTCTCCTCATGGTGCTTCATTAGAGTTCATATTTATGGTGTGGGTCATAATTTTTTCCCCACATCTTGTACTTTGATCTCATCCTCAGTGACAAGTGCCTTACGAAGAGGAAAAAAATGTTGGTTTATGTACGATAGTAATTAAGAACTAAAAAGATGCTTTCCCAGCTGTTGCTTTAGAAGTCAAGTTTAATGGCAAGGTGCCAATTCTCAATCAGAAGCAAAATTTTTATTTATAAAGTATAATGTGTCATATTATGTCAATAATTCATTTTAACCATCTTTTTAAAAATATTTTTTCAAGTAATAGGGATCCAAACCATTAGCTATGAAAGGTTTAGTCCTTTGACAATGACATAGCATTCTGTTTATTTAGCTTTTCTTTGTTCATCATTTATTACGTTGAAACAAAACCCTTTCCCTTATATCTCCTAAATGCTTTGAGGAAATTTTACCTGAACAGGTTTTTCTATTTTCATTTCATCCCTGAAAAGGAACATTCTAAATATGAAAGAACACACATATGTACGTATACTCTGTGTTTAAGTTTTAAAACTGAAGCTAAAGGAAATAGATACTAGCATTAATTCAAGTCAACTTGATAATAATTTAACCATTTTTCTTACTCTATCTTTCTTTATAATAATAAAGATGTGTTTACCTAACCTGGACATATAAGCCGCTTCTCTTAGTAACCAGAAGATGGCATTGGAGGAAGCCCAGAAGGGACTTAATCTAGAGGGAATTTGACCCTGATTTTGGCTAACAAAGCTAAGATAGTAGGAAGATGTGCCAGTACCTGAATACCATGCCCAAAGTAGTACTGAATACAATGGATGCTTTCTCTTTTCTTGTCAATTTATTTTCAGAATGATCAGCCAATTCTGGAGAATTAATATTTACATTATTTTCCACTAAGAAAAAAATTTTTTTTTCTTTTCTCGTTTCTCCTCCCCTGGTTTTGGCTTCCTTTTGAGTCAGTGATGCTCAATGCTAATGAAGCTCTATTTGGTCCAACCTCAGGTTCACACGGTTAGGTAATTAACTTGGCATTGAAGCAGCCCTTGGCAGCTATGGCTTTTGACGTGGAGATAGTTAGCTAAAAGACTAGGCAGAGCTTTAAATTATTGCCAACTCAATTTGTGTGTGTGCGTGTGTGTATGTGTGTGTGTGTGTGTGTGTGAAACCAAAATTTAACAATGTGCTTTTCTCTCCTTAGATTAGTTTATGTGACTAGTTATAATTACAATAATGGATATTAAAATTACAGATCCAGGTGGGGAGTTATGAGAAGGCTTTGTATCTGAGCATAGGTATTAAGGGAAAGCTATTTAACATTTCTTGCTATTGTGCTGTAAGTTAGATATATTAAGACATCTTCTAAGAAAGGGTTTTGGTCCTAGTGTTGCTATAAATAGATTGGATAATATGGATTGATATACTAAGACATTAATCTATATTTTCTAAGCCAAATTATGAGAAAGACAATAAATTCTCAATTCTCCAGAGAACTTCAGGACTGAGGGGAAAATGAAAGGAAAGCAGATGAGGGGAGCAGATCACCAAAAATATCATTCTTATTTTATCATAATGTAGTAAAACTTGAACCCTGTTTAAATGCAACTCTTAGTTTATTTCTTGTCTGCAGCTCTCCACCCAGCTGATCACAGCTAGAGAAATAGCACAACCATTCTGACTTATTTCACTTACTTATTACCATTAAATTTTGGCAGGCCCTTAGTATTAACTGGCATTTAGATTACATTTTATTTGTCTGAGAGTCAGAAGTGATGTACAAATTTTATTTTCTAAAACACGTACACCTTCTCTCCCTTATTCACTTGCACTGATAACCTTACTTTCTGTAACACTCAGAAAATAGAAGTAATCAGGAATCAGAAGATGATTTCCACAAGTCCCTGCCATCACATGTTCTTATTTATATTTCTGCCCTCCTATTTAACTTCTCGCCTATCAAGTTGGATAAACTATTTATACTTCAGTCTAAGAGCCATCATCCACTTGTGTTCTAGACCCATCTTTTTTACCTATTTAAGGACATTTTCTTGAATCATCGTTTTTCATCATTTACTTAATCAACCCCATTGGCACACAAATATGTGGTAATTTGTCCTATTGTGAGAAATAACTAACTCTACTACATTTTTTTCTACTCCTCTACATTTTCATTTCTCTAACTTAACAGCAAAGATCCTTGAATAAGTGGTCTAAGCTCTAATTGCTATCCTTCAACACTAATGAGCACACTCCAGTTAAGACTTCTCCCTCAATATAAACTGTTCTAGTCATGGACAGTTAATACTGACCTCCCAGCGCATGTGATACAATTGATCTCTTTCATTTCTTTGTAATATTGTCTTCACTGGCATATAAGACACCACACCACCCTTCTGAACTTCTTTCTACCCTACTTATCATTTTGTTTCTTATCTAGTCTCCTTTGCTCTTGCTTGCTTATCTCTAGGACCACTTCACATTGGTGTGCTTCAGGGCTAATCTTTGGACCTGTTCTTTCTCTACACTTCCACTACTTGTGATCTCATTCATCGTGTTGCATTGAATTCCAGTGATATGATGAAAATTCCTAAATTTATATCTTTGGCCTGAATCATTTACCTGCATTCCAAGGTCTCTTCTAGTCATTAAATCATTAACCTACCAGACAATCAGTGGAATTTCTAATAGACATCAAAAATCCAACTTTAGATTTATACAAAACTCCACCCTCCACACACACATATTAACCTGCTTTCCAGTCATCTTTCTCATACAGTAATTAAATATCCCATTCTTCTGGTTGCTCAGGGTAAAATGTGTTGAAACAAGTCTTGACTCCTTTTTTGTTTCCCACATCCCACATCTAATCCACCAACAAATTCTTTAGTTAGTTCTACCTTCAAAATATATCAACAATCTCATGACTTTTCCCTACTTCTGCTATGCACCCCAATTCAAACCTCCATGATTTGTTTTCCTGAATCATTCCATTAGCTTTTTAACTGGTATCTCTTCTTTTGCCCTTCTCTCTGAAATACTATGTTCTAAATTAGACTTCAGAATAATTCTTCAAAAAACATCAGTTACATCATAGCATGCCTTTTACCAAAATCATCCAATCATTTCCCACCTCACTCACATAAAAGCTAGAGTTCTCCCAAGAGGTTTCTAAGGCTCTCACTAATTTGGCACTTTTCTGATTTCATCAGCTGACATCCATTCCTCAGTGTTCACTTTCAAACAGCTCTTCTTACCTCTTCTTCACTATTTTTTTTCTTAATAGCTCAGTCATGCTTCCCTCTCAGGGATCTCTCACCTGCTGTTTCCTCATTCTTTCTATCGAGGAGTCCAGGTCCTGGCCAGAAAACTTATATGTGTAATTTTTCAGGTATGAACATTAGCAATTACAAAGACTTTCCCTGGCAGGCTTCATGGGGGAAAGCTGCTCTCCCCACATCAGACACAGCCATGCAAAACAAGTGCATTTTCAGTCTCTAAAGGGAGTTGCAATCAAAGACTTAGGCCCCTCTCTGTTGGCCAGAGTCTAGACCAGACACCTTCATTGCTAGGTCTTTTTCTATGATGAAGGTCTTTAAGCACATCTATCAATAACTCTTTATTGAGGGAAAGAAAAACCCTGAAGACACTGTTTAGATTTCTGACTCAGTACTCCATACTTTTTCATCCCTAGCCATTCATTCCCCTTGTCCCTGCTCTCAGGTCACTAAATCTGCAGAAAGAATTTTTTGAAATGGGGGTGTCTACCAAAAGCAGTAAGACTTGCACATCTGTACTAATCCAGTGTGTCATTCTTTGGGGGGAAATGGAAAGAGGGATGGATAGGGAGGTGGGGTTGGGAAAGTCAGAGCTTTCTCTGGTTTTAACCTCTTGCCTATTGCAGTAAATAATGGAAAGTTTGATTGTTACTTTCATTTTTGGCTTGTTGCTTTAATCAACTGTTTCAACACCTGAAAGTTCAGTTCTCTCTAGATCAGCTGAGTTTTTGATAATTATTTCCTGAATAACTCAACTCCTTATTCAAACATCCCTTTCTAATACAGCTTTCACTGACCAATGAATTTCCTACATTACTGCCCTGCTTTATCTTCCATTAGCACTTACCTCATCTGACGTACTATATTTTTATGTACGTTTTTTGTCTATTTCTTCTCACTTAAATATAAGATTTACAAGGTCAGTAGTTTTAGTTTTTGTAAACTATATTCTCAATTTCTGTAACTGTACCTCGTGTATAGCAGTGCTCAATAAAAATTTGTTAAACAAATTTTTGAGAAGGAACAGGAGAATAAAACAGTGGACAGAGGTAAAACCAGGTTTCATTCTCTGCCTACCAATGGTTGGATAAACCTGACCTTTGTTACTGATTCCCCACTCTTGAGCCCATATAGGGATTCCTGACTATACTTGGAATATAAGATAAATGAGTCCTCACAACATTTTACGCACTATTCTGAGAGGCCCACTAGGCTATGGAAATTGACCAAGACATCTCAGAATCTATACCAGTTAGAAGTGACTATATGAGGTACAGTTTAGTGTTGTAGTATTTTAAGCTGAGGAATTGAGATCAACTCAGAACATGAAGTTTGCTTTAAGGCTCTTGTCCTATCATAAGACCAGAATGCTACATTTTGAGAAAGGGGGATATTGGTATTGTTTTTTATTGATAGCCTAATTGACAGCAGATTATCTCTCAAATCTTAATTGCTTTAAAAATTAACACTTCCAATAGGTGTGTAACTTTTAAATTCTTAAAGATGTTTATAAATCAATAAAAATAACTACAGAGGGGCAGTAGAATTTAAGATAGATTCAATCATAGATCCTTATCTTTTTAAATGTGTATGTTTTCATCTATCTATAAATACGTTTATTTCATTTCATTTGTTTTCATACTATGGAAAATTCATGACACAATTTTTTGGTGAGACTTGAGGGTAAAAAATAAAAATAAAAATGATATTTAAGTTTTTGGTCTATGGAAGATTCAGGAGTTCTGTTTTGTGCCTGTTAATCTTGACATGCCCATGATGCAACCATCCTGTGGTAAGGTAGAGTAGAATGTGGAGTATGCAAATCTGTATCTCAAGGAAGTTGGAACCAGATAAAAAAATTTGTGAGTTATTGGTCTTTCGTGTGGCATGAGGAGGACATACCAGATGAAATAACTGGGCAGAGAATGTGGAATGAGCTCCAGGGCTGAGCCATAGCTGCACTTAAAATAGGGGGAAGTGAAGAGAAGAAGAATCCAGGAAAAGAGGATAAGGAGGACATGATGACGCAAGAGAAGATCGAGAAGTTTTATCTCCTCAAGGCCAGGTGATGAAAAACTTCAAGGAAGGAGTAGTCACTTATATACATGTAATTGAGAAATTAAATAAGACAAGATAGAGTTGAATGCACATCATTAAACTAGTATGTATATAAGCAATGGTTTAATTAGATTTGAAGAGGAGTCTTTCTATATTTCATTTTTGTATGTGTCATTTGATAGTCATTTAGAATAAAAAATACATGTGGCCCGGCAACATAAAACCCATTGCTCCCACTCTGTGAACTAATTTCTATCCATCATATTCTCTCTTACGTTCCAGTCCTGAAAGAAATTGGGATCTCAATGTGTAAAATTAATAAAAATACTCCCAAATAACAGGTATAATCTGTTTCTCAGTTATATTATGGAATCTAAGGCTTTTCAAGATCTAGGGAAGTATGGCTATTTAAATAAACAAAGAACAACAATAAGACAATAACACGAATGCCATTTCAAAAAAAATGAAGAGAAAAACAATGCAAACAAATGAATAAATTAGTATTTGCATACCAAGAAAATTTTGCATCTACAAGAGCTATTGTTTCACTCCCGAGTGAAGCTCAGGCTACCATTCAACATGTGATAGAGTGATATTATATTGAAAGTGATGAGGGAGTTCCCTGATGGTGTAGTGGCTTAGGGCTTCGGCGCTGGCTCTGTCGGTGCTGCGGCCTGGGTTTGATTCCCAGTCAGGGAGCTGCCCACATACCAAAAAGCAAAAAAAAAAAAAAAAAAGAAAGTGATGAGGCATGATGTCAATATTGGGATGGTAATGCTAAAATACATGCTATAAGCATATCAATGTGACTTAAGTAACAACAGGAAAATAACTGGACACTTTAGAGTTAGGTTTTTTGTTTTCATTTTTTGTTTGTTTGTTTGTTTTTGAGTGCACTGAAATGAAGAACCAAGCTAAATCTTTGATTTGGGTCTAGATATGCCCTCCAAATATTTTAACATTTCTTATGTCAAGGGGACACTGAACCTCTCAACATAATGCTTCTCCTGTTTTCAGGAGACTGCAGTGTTAAAGTATCCAGCTTTGTACTGAGGCTTTCCACACTTATGAAGTATGGCAGAGTGAGTCTAGAAAATGTCAGACCTTGTATTCTGCTCTGGGTACTGTCCCTGCACTCTTTTACTTATTTTTATTTATTTATTTATTTTATATTTCTAATGTTTTATTTTGAAATAATATTAGATTTACAAGAATTGCAAAAATAATCCAGAGTTCCTAGGTACTCTTCACCCAGTTCCCCTTTATGTTAACATCTTACATAACAGAAGAGTGATCATAACTAAGAAATTAAGCTTGGCACTCTGCGCTCTTTTAGAGTTTGTACTCTGAACTCTCAGAACTTACTTCATCTCAGCATTACTTCATCAGGTTAAGAATTTCCTAAGTTGAAATGTACGCATAGTGATGTATGACTCTCGTTGTCAGTTGTACATTAGGACAACTAAGAAATGTCTCAAAATCGAGTTTGCTTTGTCATTTGCTCTTTGAATTTGACCTTTAAATTATATGAATACATTGTTTATGCATTTCATTTTCTATCTTCAAAAACCATGCAGTGAAATAATCAATTCAATAATTATTTTTATGGCAATAAAGCTGAATAAACATGCAGTATATTTGCTAACTGTAAGCATGATTCTCTTTTATTTTTTTTTCAGTCCTATATCTATCCTTGGGAAGAAATATATCCGATGTAGGGTAGGGGCGTGACTCAGGTTAATGTCAGACAGACCATTTCCTCTTTTTTTCCCCATATAGCAATGCTAAATTAATACACTAGGTGCTCTGCAGCCAGCATGGTTGCACATTGATCTTGGCCAGCTTGTTTACAGTGTTTTGGCAAGTTGCTGATGTACTTCTCTCTGGGGATAGAGCAGGGGTTAATTGCTGTTAAACTCTCAGTGCCAAGTAATGGTTCAGCCTCTCTGCTACATTAAAGATGACACTAATAAGGAAAGAGTGCAGTGGATTGCTCTATGTTGAAAATTGGACTTGTGGTGACAGAAACTTGGAGCAGAGCTGATGTAATAGGAAGACCATAATGTAATTATAACTGCTGAACATGTGTCATACCAAGTTAAATGATACATTAATGAATCAAAACAGGTGATGAAGTGTTGCTCTTTCAGCAGAGAGAGGTGCTTTCAAGGTTAGATTGCCATTAATTTAATAATCTGTAATATGGATATTCTTCAAATCACAAATGAAATCAACCTTAATGCTTTCATACAGAATTGCTTCTTGAGTTTCAAATAAAAAAGATAAAAGAAACAAAGCAAAAGTGAACAAAGTTCAATGAGACTCATTCTTTGTTTAATTTTGTAAGGAATGGTTTTACATTGTAAGGTGAGTGGTTGCCCAAGGCCTTCTTGCCCCAGTAGACCACTTGATCATTTTAATCCACAGTTAGCCAGGCAGTAATTTGTAAGAGAGCATAGGCCTTTAAAAGCAAATTATTTCTTTGCAAACAGGCTGTTATATATCATCTACACATAGTATTTTAATGTGTCTTATCTGAAATTCACTATAGATAGAATATAATAATGTCCCTGAAATCTTCTAATGTATTTTGGTGTAATTTGTTTCTTTATTTTTCAAAGAATTTGTAAAGCTTTCGAACCCATTTTTCTTATAAATTTTTAAAATTGATTTTTAAAGTCATAAACAATAGATTACTTAGTATTCCTGATTTTTAAATTTCCATTTTAATTCTTTTTCAGTAATACCATTATCATTATTCCTAATTTGTTTAGAGGTGTTAGGGACTGATAATATAATAATTTCACTTGCATTTGGCAATTAGGATCTCAAATATGGATTGTTTTGAAAAAAAATAATAAATTCATCTCCCTTTTTAAAGAATCTGGAAACTCAATATATTATTCTATTGGGCCTTATGTTATATGTGAAGCAATTTATTAATAGAATACTTTTTGTATGTTGGATCTATCTTATATAGATTTTCATTATTCAATGTACAATTTAATTTTAGTTTTCCCACATGTTATCTTCTGTTAGTGACAAGTAGTTACTGTTGTTTGGTGTTATTTCACCAATGATTGAAGCCAGTTACAGAGATACTGGTTAATCTTTTCCACAAAGCACTACTGCTATAATAAACTAGAAAATAAATGGATGAGTTTTAAAATAAAATAAAATAGTCCTGTTATGTCTGTCTTTTAAAAGATATTAACTATAAATTTTTTACACTAGAGTTCCAATGTTAATTTAGCATTTGTATATATTGTCAAGAAAATTAAGCATATTTGGATATTGAAGCGTAGCAGAATTGCCAACTCAAAATATGCCATTTTGGCATATTGATTATTTTGAGCCATAGGCACTTGAAAAACAGCAAATGCAGGGAGAAGCTTTCTCTGAATTTCTCTTATCTGCCTAAAGACAGATCCTCCAAAAGGAATTCAATTGTCATAAGTCATCAATCAGGAAGATTGACTTTTATCACAGCGAGGAGACTGGAAGTCAACACTATACCCAGACAAATTTTGTCACAACTATCAGACTTTCCATCTTTCTTCTAAGGGCCCATCCGTCTTTTTTAAGGATCATTCACTGTCCCCTAAGAGGTCTGCATCCTCCTCCCACTGTCCCTACTGAGATGATATTTAAGCCTGAATTCTTAGCCACCTTGGAAGTTGCTTGTTTTTTTCCTGGATATCTCCACGTATGCATGAGGTATGCATGTTTACATAACACACTTGTTCATTATTTTCTTACCTGGTTTTTGTTTGTTTGTTTGTTTGTTTTATTACAAGGGTCTCAGGTAAAATTTCAGAATGATAGAGAAAAATTGTTTTTCCTCCCCTATTATATCATCAGTTTTATTACCTTTGTTGACATTTGTAACAATAAATGTCATTACTTTTAACAAAGACTATTATTAAGAAAATGCGTGTAATTTGCTTGGATTTTTAATCATCTTAATAATTTTAATACAAAGCTGACTAGCCTGTGACTCTCATGGGAACATGGAACTTAGAAAAACAAACAAAATAACCTTGTTTGGTTTTGTTTTTAATGTAGGCATTACTGTTATCTGATCACACCTTTTCTACTCAGGGAAGAGAAGACCTTTCCCCAAAAAAGAAAAGATAAGATGGAGAGGGACCAATTAAGGAGAGAGTACAGAGATGACATTGGGCATTCAATGTGAGCTTGTTATACCAGGGGTGCCAAAAAACTGTATACACAATTTAAGTGACGTCATCTGTGTATTACTTTTCCAAATTGAAATTGAAATACAGTAGCAATGTGTACTATGACATTTGCTCAAAAGATGGCATTAATCACATGAATGCTAGTGTCACCATGCAACAGGCAGGACAGTCAAAGAAAATGGTGGAAGCACAATTGTCATTGGAAGAGAGCAGGACCATTTTAAAGTGGTATTTGAAATTTGAGAACTTTGTTTGAGTTTTCTCTATGTTCTCCTGACTTAAACTCCTTGACTTCTACCTATGGGGGACCTTAAACGATGTGTTGTACCATAGAAAACTGGGTACACTGGTGGTACTTCGGGAAGAAATTGAAAGGGCATGTGCAGCGATACAAGTAGACATTTTGGTCAGTGTTGCTCTAGCAGTAGTTCACCGTAATCAGAAGTGTTAGGATGCTGACAGTAACCACTTTGAGCACTTCTCGTGATGAACAACAAAGAAGGTAATTCAAAACAGTGATAGAAAGGTTAACTTTCACATGAGAAAGTTAATTTGTGCATGAAAACTTCTGCAATTATGAGATACTGATAACAAAAGATGACTTGTATTCATCTTTTGTTATCAGTTCATATTGAGTATTACAATTTTAATACAGTTTTTTCTTTTCTTAAAATGTGTATACATTTTTTGGCACCCTCTGTATATTTAGAACTCAGAAGTACAGTTCCTCTAGTGTGAATAAATACATTTTGGAGTGATTCAAGTACCTATGACCATGAGACAATAAGACTGAAGCCTGGAGAGTACCACCTTTCAACAGATAGGTATCTTGAAAAGTCTCATTGTAAGGGAAGGAGAATTGCTTTCTAGGAATCAAGGAAAGATCCAATGTTAATGAGAGGAAGTAATATAAAATAAAATAAAAATTACTTCTGACTTTAAGCACAAGAAGTTGATTAGTGTCTTACAAGAGACAGAGAGTAGCAGAAGCTACTTTATAGCAAGTGGAAGAAAGAATGAGATATAAAGTATGTAGAACATGTTTATACTACTAGAAACTGTATTTTATCCATTAGGAGAAGAATTTCATTAGTTAGAGATGAATATAAGGTTGAGAGGACAATGTCACTATAAATAAGGAGGAAACTTGAAATGGTTTATATGTGGAATGGAAAGAATCAGTTAAGAGGAAGAGACTTAGATATAGGGCAGGAGTAGATGAGATAATTAATGGACAGAAGTAGTGATGAACAATAAAGAAGATAATTCAAAACAGTGATAGAAAGGTTAACTTTCACATGAGAAAGTTAATTGGTGCATGAAAACTTAAAGGAATGGTGGTGGTTAATGGTTTGAAGTGAGATGGTCTGCCCATTGACTTTTATTATTTACTTATTTGTTTTTCTGTGAAATAGGAGACATGTAATGCTGGCTGGGATGTTGTCAAATGTGGAATAGAGGACTGAGGAAATTGGTAGAATAATTGAAACAGCTTCTGGTGTTATATGAGAAATGCTTAACTGGGGACTTAGAGAAAATTCACAAAGCATCAAGGGATTGAGTGGCCATATTTTAGTTTCAGAGAAAGTAAAAACTCATTTTCAGAAACAGCCAGCCACGTATCTCCAAGAAAGTCAATGCAAATTTGATTGGTTTCAACTTTTTCATTTTTTTTTAAACTCAATTTTACATTTTCTCCTATTTATTTAGTATTTGGTCTGAAAAAGATGATTCCTTGCTACTCATTCATTTCAAGAACAATGGTGGAACATGAAGATCAGATAGAGGAACAAAAACAAATTAAGTGGGAGTATTCCTATGCTGTTAAAGGTCTATCTGAAACCAACACGTAAGCTTATATAAGTGGAGCCTTCACTTATAAAGATCGCTCCAAAATAAATTGAGTAGTTGCAATAATTCGCTAAAAATTGCTCCTGAGTTATTGCATGCTACTGCTGACCACAAAGAAAAAAAAAATCTCAAGTCAGCAACTTGTGGTTAATGTCCCCTTGCTTTATGTTCCTCTATTTACTTTCTTTTTCTGGATGGCACCCAGAGTAATAGTAGACTTTTATGTATTTTTTTTTCAGATTTGTGTTTTCTATTTATCAATTTGTTGTTTTGGGATGTTATCATTTAAATAGAAACAATTTAAAAGATGCTTGAGAAAAGGGCATGCGTGTATTATTAATGAGGATACCAACACAATCTAAAATGAAGAGTTACTATTACTTTTTAATTGTTTTAACACCTTTCCTCAAGTATTTTATTTTGGTTGTTTTCTTTATTAAGGCCCCAACTATTGTGTCTGTTCTTTAATATTTTAAGTTACATAATTGGGCTTTGTTTTTTGATGAAACTTGTGATGATAAACATTATATGGAACACATTATTACCCAAGAAAAGTTTTTTTGAAGTTTGGAACTCTATACTAAAGATTTATAATGACTTTCTTTGACAAGCAAAGACATGATGATAGAGATTTTACTAATAAAGTATTTCATAATTAAGGAACTTATAATTTGCTAATAGGGCTTAGAACAGCTGTCTGTGAAATAAAACAATATGCTTTTCCTCTCCCTACTGGGCCTAATTCCCCAGTAACCTTATTGAAAATGTGCATGGGCTACAAAACTAAAGATTAACTGTCCAGGGACCTGCTTCCTGGAGCTTATTTGAAGATTAAATCAAATGGCAGGCAATATATATTTGGTAATGTGGCTTTGTTGCAATCTTGCCCATGTAGTGGTAAGTGTAATAGAAGGAGATGACACTTTATAGCTGTTTAAAAATATATATATTTTTCTAAATGTGAAATAGTTTTGTACTCATGCTGAAATCAAAATGAATAATTTATTTCTTCATAACCAAAAGCATCTTCTGCTTTTTGAACACATAATAAAGAATCTCTAATTACAAATTATCCATAATTGCAAATTGTTCAGCCTCTTAAAAGATCATTATTATTCATTATCTATTTATTTCATAACAAATGCCACTAAAGGTGTGAATGATGAGTTTAAAATGCCAACTGAGATATTGCAACATTTTAATTAAATAGAAAGCAGTTCAAATATATATTTAAAAACAGCTTTTAGACTACACATTAGTAAATGGATTTCTACTTAACAAGTCAAGAAAGATGGATGATGTTCTGCTTTTAAAAATACTATATTTAGCATGCCTGTGCCGAGACACTGAAGTGTGATTCGTCCTCATAGCAGACATCTGAAGAACAAGTGACATTCTTACACAAAATCCATATTGGTGATGTATTTAATTACAGAGCTGATTGAAATTGACAGCATTAGTGACCTGGGTTTGCACTTGTGGTGATTGATGTATGCTTCAACTCTGGTTACTTTTAAACCAATTCACATATTGTTCAATACTATAATATCATCCTGTCAAATTGCAAACTACATTTTTACAAGTGTTGGGACTGGAGAAAGTGCATATTTAATTAGAGTAAGATAGAGATGAATTGTTTAAAAACACCAATGCAACTGTTAAACTGGGACCACTGTTACTTGAAAGCAGAATATAAGTTTAGTACACTTACTCAGATATTTATGTTCTTAGAGTCATCTTTATTCTTAGAAAATATATTTCTGACTGCCATTCATGGTCAAGAAAGTCATCTCCGAAACTTAGGATATTGTCTCTAAAGCCTCGCTTTATTAGATGTGATGTCAGCCTTCAGAAAAAGAAATAAGTAAATAAAATTAGTGTCTTGGAACAAGGAGAGATCGTAATGACCTTGTAAACCAAATTCTGTTTTTTTCTGCTTGTGTTTCTTTGTTACTCGGACTGGATAGATGGTACCCAGAGAGGTAACTTGTTTGCAGAGGATCACGAAGTTGCTTTTACTGTGTAAAACTAAGGATAAAATGTCCTTTTTTTTTTTTCATTCCCAGTTCAAGGTACTTTTACACAGAATTCCCTCCTGTAGACATTTTACTCCTTAATTCACTTCTAAGTGCAGGCATATTAAGGTTGTAGCCTTTATCACTAAGAGATCCACCTAGTATAGGGATTTTTAAATACATTTTTAATAATAGTAACAAGAACCATTGCCTGAAACATGCTGTATAACACATTCTGAAATATCTTTATATAAATTATTTCTAACACCGTATTTGCAAATATGTGATAATATTGCCAATTTATTGAGGTGTGGTGAAGCTAAGAGAGATTGAGTAAATTTTGTAAATAGCCTCATTTACTAAGTAGATAAAAATCTGAACCCAGATATGTTAAACTCAAAGCCCACAGTCCTTTTCACTATACTATACTTTTTCCCTATACCAACAATTTTCTTAAAATAGACTTTTCAAGTGTCAGAGTGATTAAAGAACTCCTCTCTGATGGCAGGCTTTACTCATCCACTTGTTACGAGTAGAGATCCACAACATTTGGGTGGTTTATATATGCAACTTCCTAAAAAAACATACCTGGGTGGAATGATCTTCCAGTGTACTTCCCAGATAGGAAAATCTATTCCAGAGTGAAATTTGTCATTTCAGTGAAGGATGCTAGTTTTGACATTATAAATGTCATTGGCAATTTTTAAATTACACTAATAAAATCACTTAACTCTTCCCAAGTACTCAGGGAAATACAGTTCCATCTTAAGTTCTTTAAGGTATAATGAATTATGGAGGGGCAACCATATATGCCCCTCCTGTCTTTAATGCCTCACAATTTCTGCTTTCTATATAATTCTTCATATAGGTATTCATCTTTTACAACAGTATTCCAGTTCATTCCGCTTACAGACCTATAATTTCTTTTTCACTCCTGAAATATGAAATTATATCACTACATAACATAGAAAAATGGCAGAAGGTAATAATTAAAAATTAAATATTAGAGATTCTATATATTTTAACCACCCTCACACCAGATTTGATTGTGTCTCTACTTAAACCCAGGTGTCACCTGATTGTGAGGATCCATTCTCTATTATAGTTAAGAATTCTTTTTCATGTTTTCCTTTTCTTTGACTATTGAGTGTCCTATATTATTTTTTATAATGAAATGCCATACAAAGCACAAAATTCAGGAAGCAATTTACATATAGCAAACAAACAAATTCTTTTTTTTCTTTCAGTCTTCTCTCATTAATTGATTACTTACCATAAAAGTAATTTGTGGATAAAACATGTTTAAAATGGTACACTGTACAAATACATGTATTTCCATTTCTTCCTCAACTTCTCCACTCCTCTCAGAAATTGTTTAAATAATATGAATTGTATAAACCTAAAAAAACAGAAAAATAATGAGTTGAAGTTTTCATAGAACAGAAAGTGTTTGTCCATCCAGTGCCAGCAGAGCTCAATACTAGATACTGAGAATTGCAGTGGAAAAATATTGGCTATTTTATTGATGTCACCGGGAAGCTAATGTTCAAAAGCCCAAACTCCCCAGTGGTGTGCAGTTTACAGATTATATAAGGCAAAATCACAAGGCACTGTGGATTAGGGGTTCGGGGTCATGTTGGGAACTGATTGGTCAGATATAAGGTAAGAGTAAAAAGTCATTTCTTTAGATATTGAGGACAGCTCTTAAGTCTTTTTCAGTGTCCCTCTGTTTAGTCTTATGTGAAAGTAACCTGGGGGTCATTCCAACTTAGGACCCAGAAGCTAAAACATGACTTAGGTCAAGATGTTATCTTTAGCCAGCCAAAGTTTTAATCTTCTAAAATTTTCTATTTTTGAAACTGAGGGTCCTTGTTAATCTCTCATTTCCTCTAATATCAAATATTGTCCCATGTCAGGAACTTTGTACATTCTAGAGTTTGCATGTGCTTCATTTGGAATAGTCTTTATCTTTTTTTTTTTTAATTTATTTTTATTGTTAGACTTATTGGGGTGACATCTGTTAGCAAGGATTACATAGCTTTCAGGCATACAATTCTACAGTGCATTGTCAACTTGTTGTATAATAAGT
This sequence comes from Lyroderma lyra, assembly GCA_004026885.1. Classification (NCBI taxonomy): domain Eukaryota; kingdom Metazoa; phylum Chordata; class Mammalia; order Chiroptera; family Megadermatidae; genus Lyroderma; species Lyroderma lyra. The sequence continues at coordinate 13,151 of PVJL010000761.1, read as the reverse complement.
TCACCACCTAATATGACTTCTCTTTCCATCACCTTATATTTAGTTTCCTCCTCTCCTCTCCCACCCCCTCCCCTTTCTCCCCTCCCTAACCCAAGTTCATATGACAAACTACTTCTCATCCTTTAGGCTCTATATTGTCTCTTCAGAGTGATTTCCTGTGTAACTTCTGTAATATATCATTTTCCATTTGCTACCAACATATTGCTTTATCTCATCATATTTTCTTTTACATATCTCACATAAATTATTATAACTTTACTTATTTTTTTATCATTTCCTGTCTCCCCTTGTAGAATGTTAACTCCATGAAAACAAAGAGAACTTTTGTCTTTTTACTGTTGAAATCTCAGTGTGAGTCACAGAACCCAGCACCAAGTAAGTGCTCAATAAATACTTTTAGATGCATAAATAAATGTAGAACCATTTATCATTTATCAAAGATAAATCAATACATAAAGTAATTAATTATCTTCTCTAATAATATTCAAATTATAAACACACTTACTTACCTTCTACCTCATAGAATTATGGTAAAAATGAAGTAAATACCAAATATATAATAAAAGGTAATATAATGTAGCTAATAAAATTATTTATAAGAATAATACAGCTACTTCTCATTTAATGACTTACCTGTTTAATGGATACTTGGACTTAACACCAGTTTCCAGTGGGGGGAACCCCCTTTCTCAGTTTTTGTCTCATCCCCACAGTCAGTTAGTATTCACTACACGAAGCATTTGCAGTCATGCAAGACTACATATTTTGTTTGTAAGTGTGATGGCATGTGATATCTATTGAATAATACATATCCTGTGGAGTCATGACACACTACAAAACATCTACCTTTAAGTTCCTTGCTTATTGACCAATTTGCTAGTCATAGGAACGGAACTCCATCGTTAAGTGAGTAGTGCCTGTAATCTATATTCAGAATGTGGTAGGAAGTCATTGGATACTTTTGAACAAAAGTATGATTTAATCTGTATTTTAGTACATAAATTGGGCCTCAACTTAAAAAAAAATAGAAATGTTAGAAAATAATTAAACTCAGGAAGAAGTTATTTTAGTAAAGTGTATAAGAAATAATGAATATTTCAGAATGGTAAAAGTGTGACTATTAATAGTACAGAGCATATGATTATGAGATATATTAAAGTGGTAGGATTTGCTTTGCTTGACAACTAATTAGATATGAAGAATAACAAAGATATGTGATATTTCAGATGTGGGAGACTTAGAGCATGACAGTATTGTTAAAACCAACAGGAAATTATATGGCAAAGTAGATGATTTTAGAGGGAATGAGGGAAGAAGACATCATGTGAGGTAATTATGAGTTCAGTTTTGTATACCAAATTTTAATGATAAGTAATTAGAAATAACATATTAGAACTCAGAAATGAAATTTGCCTAAAGCTAAAGATGTTATAGTCAACAGAATAAAGAAAGAAAATGAATCCATGAGTTTTAAGAGACATGTTTCAGAGATAGAGAAGAAAAAAATATTCATTGAGATCTGAGCAAAAGAAGTGAGAGCAATGAGAGAAAGAATTATTATCATGTAACTGGGAAAACGGGGTTTCAAAAAGTAGGTTTTCAGCTGACAGAGAAGTTGAGTATCATAAGTATTGAAAAAAAGCCTTTGTTTTTGACAGTTGAGAATCCTTGGTATAAGAACAGTTAGTTGTGATTTGATAGGATATTTCTCATATTTTAAGTGATAAAATTAATATGAAGAAAATGTTTTTGTTTTCTTAGATCAAGAAAAATGCTTTCCTTCATGGCGGCGAACACAACACATCATGGCGTCATTCTGTCATTGAATTGTGCCCACCCCCACCTAAATTCAAAGATTAAAACACTAACCCTCAGTACTTTAGAATGTGATCTTATTTGGAAATAGGGTATATTAGTTAAGATGAAGTCATATTGGCATAGGATGGGCCCCTAATCTAATATGACTGTTGTCCTTGTAAAATATAGAAAAACGGACACAGACACACACACAGGGACAATGCCATGAGAATATGATGACAGAGATCAGGATGATGTTTCTATAATAAGTCAAGGAACACCAAAGATTGCCAGAAAATCATTAGAAGTTAGGGGAGGGGCATAGAACTGATTCTTTCTCATGGTTAGTCAAAGGAACCAACCTAGCCAACGCCTTGATCTTGGACTTCTAGCCTCCAGAACTGTAAGACAATAAATTTCTGTTGTTTAAACCAAGCAGTTTGTTATACTTTGTTATGACAACCCTAGCTAAGTTATGCAGATTCCAAAGAAGTGGAAATTATGCCAACAATTGATACTAAAATTTGAGTAGTGATGTACTAGCATATTTTTTGCTCTATTTTTGTCTCCTTAATTCCCTATAATTTTATTCCAAACTTCTATGACACACCATCTATTTTAGCAAATAGCGTTACTACTTGAAAGAGAAAATAAAAGATTAGAAGCACCTTCACAATGTTCTAAGCTATTTCCAAAGTATACATATGCATACTCGTGTTTACCACTTTCCTCTCAGATTAGAACAGAATGACAAAGAAGAACCTCTTGTGTCTAAATCTTACTCTACTCATCTCTGGGTTTTTTTTTGTATGTTACTTTATTTTCAGAATTTCATACCTTCCCACTTCCTTGGTACCTTCTGGAGTTGTTGACATTATTCTTGTATAATCAATTTCTCCAGCTTTTATACCTTATTTTTTATTTTGAAATATAGTCAAGATTTCCTACTTTAAACTACTGCTTATTTGTTCATGTATATACCTTTAGTTACTATACTATCTACAAGTTGGCCTTGTAGGTATTTAAATCCTTAAAGCAAAAATAATGTCACTATCTCCAGTCTCTTGAACCCAGAGCCTTCTGATGTCTGCCATTGCCATTCAGTTGAAAGTGCTTTGCTTATGAGAAAAATATTAAAGATAAATTTCATTAGATAATTTTCAACTATTTTTGAATCATTTTTATTGAAATTTAACTGTTGTAAAAAAAAATCACTTGTCACTTTCTTCCTACCTTTTTTACTAGTCTTGCTTTTCTTACTAACTTGTCTCTAATCATCTATTCATAAATGTTTCTGTCTCCTAGAGTTTTTTCTAGTCTATCTCATCCACTTCTAAATTGTCAACTACTTGCTTTTACAAAAATAAAATGCCTTTATTTGCTGAGCTTTGTGTCTATAGAACATAAGCATTAGTATATCTCAAGGAAAAACTCAATATATTCCAAATAAAAAATATTATTCATCTCAAAGAAACTTTCCCCCTCATTTTTTCTATCTTGGTTAATTGTACTCTTAAGTAAGTTGTTCAATCTTTGATTCTTCTAATTTTAGCACCTCCCACATCTTACCTTTTATCAAATTTTAAATCTCTCTCTCTTTTCTTGTATTTTATTTTTTAATTTTTAAAATGTTATTAAATTTATCGGGATGAAATTTTTAGTAAAATTACATAGATTTCAACATACATTCCTACAATACATTGTCTATATATTGCATTGTGTATTCATAACCCAGAGTCTTTTCTCTTTCCGTCACCATATATTTGACCCCCTTTACCCTTTTCCACCTCCTCCAACCTCCTTTACCATCTGGTGGTAACCACTACTCCGTTGTCTGTATCTATGATTATTTTTGTTTGTCTTGTTCACTTGTTGCTTTCAGTTTAATACGCCGCATATGAGTGAAGTCATGTTTCTTGACATTTTCTGTATGACTTATTTCACTTAGCTTGATAATCTCAAGATCCACCCATGTTTTCACAAATGGCAGTAATTCATTTTTTCTTATGGCCAAGTAATATTCCACTGTATATATGTACCACATCTTATTTACCCAATCATTTATCAAAGGACACTTTTATTGTTTCCATGTCTTGGCCACTACGAATAATGCTGCAGTGAACATAGAGGTACATATATCTTTATGAAAAATGTTTTCAGATTTTTTGGGTAGATATACAGAAGAGAAATTGCTTAGTTACCACATACCAAAATTAACTTAAAATTGATCAAAGACCTAAACATAAGACCTGAAACAATAAATTGCACAGAAGAAAGCATATATAGTAAACTTATGGACCTTGGGCTCAGAGAGAATTTTATGAATTTAACCTCAAAGGCAAGGGAAGTAAAAGCAAAAATAAATGAATGAGACTCTATCAAACTAAAAAGCTTTTGCACAACAGAAGAAACCATCAACAAAACAAAGGACGACTAACCAAATGGAAGAAGATATTTGCAAATAATACCTTTGATAAGGGGTTCATATCTAAAATATATAAGGAACTTACACAATTCAACAACAACAGCTATGAAAACAAATAATCCAATTAATAAATGAGCAGACAACCTGAGAATACACTTTTCAGGAAGACAAACAAAGAGCCAACAGATATATGAAAAAAATGCTCAAATTCACTAGCTATTAGGGAAATGCAAGTCAAAACCACAATGAGATCTCACCTCACACCTGTGAGAATAGCCGTTATCAACAAGACAAGTAATAACAAGTGTTGGAGAAGCTGTGGAGAAAAATAACCCCTACACATTGCTGGTGGCAATGTAAATGGGTACTGCCACTATGGAAAACATTATGGAATTTCCTCAAAAAAGTTTAAAATAGAATTACCATATGACCCAGCAATCTCTCTTCTGGCTATACCTCAATATAAACTACTAAATTTCTTGCTTGGTCTCTAATACAAATGTTTCAATTATGTCCTGAGCTACCTCTAACTTGAATGTTTGCAGTATCATTCTCTCCATTTTAACTGTCTCCTATCTCTTCTCTAAGCCTTGTTTTTAACTGCCCCCTTCTGTGTTCTCAAAATTTTCTGCGTATTTCTAACTCCTACTTACATACACACTTTTGTTCCTTCATCCTCATCAATTTAACACTTAGAATTCTTAGTATGTGCCAGGCCTAGAGCAAATAACTCTTAAACAAAGATAACTTATCACAGCTGGTGTAAAAGCATATAATCTGGTAAGAAACAGAAGTAACATAGATTCATAAACAAATAACGTAAGAATATGGATCCTTGGGTTTTAGTCCCGATATTAAAAACCCAGAAATGTAGGTTATTAATTATGACTTCTCACAAGTGATCTAAGCTTTTTAGGCATCATTTTCTTTTTGTGTAAAATAAAGATAATATAATAAAATACCTATTCCATAAGATGGAATTGAGGAATACTCAAGTTTGACATAATTTATGCCCTGTAATAAATGAACAAAAAGTGTTAGCTATTCATTTTAATAAAACAATATTATTATATAATACAATACTATTCTAAAAACTATAAGTAAAATATTAACATGTAACCTTAGTAAAACAATTAGTAACTTAAGTTTTATAGACACAGTGAGAGGAGAAAATATAATTTCAGGGGCGTTGTAGGGGCTGCTAGTTGTGCACTAAATATCCATTTCCTTCCACAGTATGGGATTGGCACTGGAAGATGGATACTCAAACAAGACTACAGATCCCAGTCTCCCTTGCACTCAGGTGTAGTTCTATGACTAGTTCTGGATAATGGAGCAAAAAAATGATGGTGTCACTTAATGGATCAGGGTTTTTAAGAAATGGGTGAAATTCTCTACTCTCTCTTTTCTCATCCCCTGGTTGCGTAGAACTCCGAGATCCTGTAAGATTATGAAGGCACACCAAAGAAAGAGGTACGTAATGGAGGGAAACATGCCAGCTGTTCAAGAACATTGGTATTTGACTGAGGGAGAATATTTACTGTATTCTACCACTAAAAGGGTTTGCCACAGTAGTGAGTATTACCCTTAAAAATATACGTTGGGACATTTATAAAGAAGTGGAAAACTGGGAAGAAAATAATTATTAAAAGCTTTCTATGTCATATAAGACATTATCTTCAGAGTAAAGGAAATATATATGAACAAAAATATCATGAGAGGATATATTATGTATTAAGAATTAAATAATATTTTAGTTCAGAGAATCATAATAGTTATGCAAAGTTAAAGGTAAAAAGAGGCAAGAGATAAGACTGGAAAGAGAAGTAGAAGCCAGACCACGCAGGGCCTTGAATTATAAGCCAACAAGTTGACAAGGATAGAAAGGTAAATAGAAAAATAAATTTTAGAAAAAGTAGATTTTGTTAAAAAGAATAATTTTAGAAAAATAAGATTTCAGAATAAAAATAACTGGACAGGGAGCTCCCTGGTGGTGTAGTGGCTAAGGCTTCGGCCCTGTCAGCGCTGCGGCCTGGGTTCGATTCCCAGCCAGGGAGCTACCCACATTAAAAAATAATAATAATAACTGGACAGTAAACATAGGGTTACAGATTTTGGGAACAGTCATTTCTTCTCAAGTAGGTATCTACAATATACTGAATCCTTAGCATTGAGACTTATGTTGGTCAACTACCATAGAAACGAGCCAAAACACCGGGCGGTAGTGACAAGCTTTATTGGGGGGAAGCTGCCTGGCTGCCTCACAATGGGAGAGCAGCCGCTCCGGCTGGCCGTTGGGAGCGAAGTTATATAGGTAAAGGGGTTGCTAGGCACAATGCGGAGGGGGACATAGGTTGCTAGGCAAAAGGTAGAGGGAGGCATATGTGGTCACTATTGATAGGTCAGGCATAGATTTCTATTCACCTGGCTAAGGTAAGGGCTAGGTGGTCACTACTGATTGGTCAAGGATAGGTTTCTATGTACCGGGCTAAGGTAAGGGTTAGGGCAAGTTTCAGTCTCCCGAGCCAAGTTACTGTTTCTCAGGCTAAGTTGTCAGTTCCCCAGGCTACGCTGAGTTACAGTGGGGTGAGGGCGGGGGGAGAGGATGGAGGAGCAGGAGCCATTCTATATTGAATCTATCAAACTACAACATAGTGAACTAGTTGAGTCAAATCTTGCAACCATTATTGGACTATTTGGCCAAGCACCTGCCTTAATATAGGCCCTTAGGACTAACCAGGTTTAACTTCCCCATATTTATCATTCAGCTAACTTCTACTCCAGTAGCATCTCTAGAATGATCCCTATATCCTTCTAGCTCACATTCAAATTTCTTTGTAAATGCCATCTAATTTTTTGCTTTTTTGGTAGCTTTCCTAAGGGCCTTGATTAAAGTTCACTGTGGTAGAGAAGGCATGGGATTGGAAAGGAATAGTTATAAAGTCTAATTAACACATACTTTTCATAAATAAAGTTTTGTAATCCTTGCAAGTAAAGCTGTCAGAGAGAGGTTTGTTTTCTATACGCAAAACGTGTTGATACCATTAAGTCTATTTTTCAGGCTACAGGAAGTTCAACTCTATCAGCCATATAATTGTGGATGAGTGATTTCTGTGTGAGTTTTTCTCAGCCAGTGTTTCTCTATGCAGCTTATTCATTCATTCATTCCACATTCCCCAAGCATTGGATGCCTGGGGTTCAGAATAGTCACTTTTGAGCTAACAAATATGAAAAGTATACTCCTCCTGAAATGATGGCCTTAATTGTCACCTGCTGTAACAGTCATAATGACTTAAATCTATGCTTATTGTCCTCACTACTTCATAAACAGAAAGGTGCTTCATTTATTTTCATATCTCCGGTGCTTACACGGTGACATGGTATGCAGCATATAATTGGTTAGTAAATAAAAGAATGACTAAATGAGTGAATACTGGGTGTTTGGTGGTTTTAATCAATAAATTCCATTCATGATACACATATTGGTGTGTAAATAATCTTCATTCAAACTGCGGGTTAAAAATGATATCATAGATTTTCATGATAAAAAGGACCGTAGTGGTCAGCATTGCTAATCTTCACCCCACTTTTTTAAGCTAAAAAGTCTTAGTTTAGCATGAACACTAAGCATTCCAAAATCCCTTAGGATCTTTTTTTATGTGTTTAAAATTTCCCTGACACCAGAAAAACAACAGTTGAATGATGACCAGATGGCAAGAGAACTGTGGTAATTTGGCTGGAAGTAAGATGCGCATTGAAGCATAATGAGCAAATTAGAGATTTAAATCTTTTCTATGAGCAGATCAACCTAATGGGGTGGACAAGATCACCCAATGGCTTTTTATAAAGTTTATTTATTTCCTTTAAAAAACACTTACTGATTCATCGGTATGATGATTTTGGGGAGCTGTGACTGACGGATTAAATGGAAATATTTTTTAGGTATTATGTTCTTAGAGCTACCCAGGGTGAATCCTCCCTAATCTTAGTGTATGAGGGCAGGAATGATATCATTTTGATGCATAGATAAAACCTTGGAAACAATCTTGTACTCTCTATTCAGGAGAGTAAAGGAGGATGAAAATCCCCCAATTGTTCCTTACCTTGTCATCTTTTTAAGGATTATGGGATCAGGGGAGTTTTCATGTCTTGAGACATAATTCAGGTCTTAAAAAATTCTGAAAAGACTCTCTGATGTTAGAGATAATTGCCACAATCAGGTTTTATAAGAATTGATGGGAAATCTGTCGGCACCTGCGGCTTTTCCTAGGTTTATGGCTTGGATTTGGGGGTCTCTCACTTTTAATGATATTGCATTCTCCAAACGATTGTCTTAATGGAGGGAGTGAATTGAAAGCAAGGCCCATCAGAATTCTGTGTGGTATAGCATAGAAAAAAATGCCGATTAGATTAAAAAACATTCTGAAAATATTAAATGCCTTTAGTTTGCCTTTCTGAATTATTGGAATAGTTTAATCTGGTATATATTTTACTTGCATCTTTAGCAGTTTGCTAGCCCATATGAACCAGATGAGAAATACATATCACATAAATTAATATCTGAAGTATTATGAATGGGGATTCTATGAAGGCTCTGATATAAATATAGATAGATGGGATAACGTGCATTCCCACTTCCATGTGCAATGATGGAGATGACAATTTTCTCTTTAATTAAATGAACAATAGAATAAATTAGAGTGATAGGTCTATTTATTTAAATTCTATTCTAAAAACATGACATAATTGGGCATCTTGAAAACTAGAACCTAATTCTGCTTTATTATGTTCTATCAGTAGTTATTACTAAAGTACTAATAAACTCATAATTACAACAACATACCACTTAAAGATAATAAATTTCTTAGAAATTTCTAAGCCACTCTTAGAATTTTCTTTCATGTCAGTCTTTATATGTATCTGCTCAAATGTTTTGCAGCTGATGATTTTTTTTAAATTCAGTTTTAGACTTACATATACCTTGATTTAAGAAGTGAAATGTACGCCTTCTTGAAATATAAAAGTATAAATCAAATTTACTGAGATATAAATTTGGTGAGAGAAGATGCTATATTAGATCCATTTTCTTCTTTTGTCCAAGCATCTATTTTTATGTTGGGAAATTTCCCCTCTTTTAATTATGTAGGTTTAATGAAATAATTACAGTGTTGACCTAATATAATACCTAGCTTGGACTGCTGAGAAAAGCATGAGACTCCAGAATGGCTGACCATAAGACACCTAATAAGACCAAAGCAGTACCAACAATACATAACAAGTCCGTTATGCGATTTGTTAAAAGGGTTGTGAAGAGAGGGCTCTATCTCTGGAATGTGGGAATGATGTAGCCTATAATTTCTGAGATTCATCTTCATGCCTCATAGGCATAATGTCTCTAAAAATAAATTCAAATATAGAAAAACTGTTTAAGAGTTAAAAGTGAACCTGGGCAAGCAATTAAGAGAGATGGGTAACAGTGGGGTGTCATCATTTTATTATTTGGATCTCTGGATCAACAATTCATAAAGCCAGATCCATCTCTTCAACTTTCCTGTTGTGTTAACCAACAAATTTCATTTCTGCTTAAGCTTGTTGAGTAGGATTGTGCCACTAGCAACTAAAGGAGCGCTGACTAATACACTCACTTGATGATACAACTATTTATCTGGATGACCATAAAGTAGAAAAAGCATGATTTCCTAATGGTTATAAGTATTTTAATGAAACTAGTCAACAGTGGAACTATATTTTCCTGAATTCACTTGAAAAAGATAGATTCAGTGGAGTTGCAGTCAAAATGTCAAAATGGCTTTGACTTTTAAAACTAAAAATCTTTTACTTTTCAAGAAAAGACAAAAGCTAAGAAGGGAGTTGTACAGTGGCTATAAAATTCATTTTCCACTCATGCTGCTACCTGGATGAAGTTTAAAAGGAGCAGTATGTTAATAGTAACATACAAATACTTAGAATTTAATTTAGTGGTAAATGTTGAAAATATATTGTACTCTTACTGTTGGCTCTTGATCATTTATGCACATTCTTTGAAGCATTTTGAAATGACTGTAGCATTGAAGATTGAACAAGATTTAGGGTTTATCTGATGAAGGTTGGGACTAGCAGGCAGCCACCAATAATGTATTTGCAGTCTTTGATTTATGTAAGGAGCAAAAACCTTTATTCACCTATTCATTCAACAAATATTTACCGAGTTGTCCTCTGTGTTAAGCACTGGGGATAAGAGAACAGGGATGTTCCCTTTCCTCAAAGATCTTACAACACAGTAAAGAAGACGTGTAAACTGTATAATAATTTAATATTGCTTAAGATAAGTTATAATGGGAGAAATAATGGAGGATATAAAACACATATTACTAGCATCAACCCTGATTTAGAGATTCATGGAAGGCTTTCTGGAGAGATGGCTGCCAAAATGGATTCTGGGAAGATAAGTAGAAATTAGACACAAACAAAGTGAAGGGGTTCATACAGACAGATGAAACAATATGTACAAAATCTATTTTTTGTGTGTGGGGGGTAGTTCCTTGGCTGGGAATTGAACCCAGGCCACAGCGTTGAGAGCGCCGAAGCCTCGCCACTACACCACCGGGGAACTCCTACAAAATCTATGAAAATAACATATCAGCACTTAGCATTACATAAAAATTAACTCAAAGTTAATCAGAGGCTTAATATAAATTGTAAAGCTATAAAATTTTTAGAAATATACATGAGAAAATCTTCAGGCAAATAATTGTTAGATTTGACAGCAAAAGCATGATTCATAAAAAGAAAAATGTATAACTTGGACTTCATCAAAATTAAAAACTTTTGCTCTGAAAAAGATCCTATTAGGGCTATAAAAATATAACATACAGACTAGAATGAATGTTGTAAACCACATATTTGATTAAAGACTAATATATAGAGTGCATAAAAAGCTCTGAAATCTCAACAGTAAAAAAAAAATGAAAAGTCTACTTAGAAAAATGGAGAAAAAACACGAAAAAGCATATCATCATAGAAGATATAAGAATGTCAAATGAACATATGAGAAGAACATATAGCTTTTAGGTATAGTAGCTTTTAGGTAAATACAAATGAAAATCACAATGAGATATCATTGTATACCTTTTAGAATGGCTAAAATGAAAAAATAGCGACAGTATCAAAATGCTGGTGAGGTTACAAAGAAACTGGATCCTTCAGATGTTGCTGATTGGAGTATAAAATGGTATGCTCTGCAAAACAGTTTGGTAGTTTCTTAATAAGCTAAAAATGTAATCATACCACACAATTCGACAGTTTCACTTCTAGGGATTTATCCTAGAGAAATGAAGATTTTTTACACAGAAATATGTACGTAAAATTTTTAACAGCTTTATTCCTAATAGCCAAAAAACTGGAAACCATCCAAATGTTGTTTAACAGGTGAATAGTTAAACAAACATTGATACATCTGTACCATAAAATACTAGTCATCAAAAAGAACCAAAAACGTGTAACAACCTGGATTAATTTCCAGAGAATACTGTTAGAAAAAAATCCCAAAAGTTAAATACTCTTTGGTTTCATTTATATAACATTTTTGAAATGATAAAATTATAGAACTCAAGAAGAGGAAGGTAGTTTTCAGAGGTTAAGAGGGGTTTGAAGATCTGAGGGAAGTGGAGGTGCCTGTATAAGGGCAACATGAGGAATCCTTGTGCTGATGAAAATGTTTTGAATCTTGACTACATCAGTGTCAATATACCAGTTGTAATACGAACTATGGTTTTGCAAGATATTAACATTGGGAAAAATTGGGGAAATGGTACGTGGGATTTCTCTCCATCATTTCTCACAAATGCTTGTGCATCCACAATTATTGTAAAATAGCAAAAAAATTAGAAATATTATTATAGCTTGATGTATAACAATATTAACACAGGCAAAGTGACTGAACTTGAGCGGGTTAATGAATCTCTCCGTGAATCCATAGTCTGTGGTATGGGGAGGCTCTCTGTTTTCACATTCCTATTACAGATCTAAATAGGATGGATCTGTGACACATTTATGAGTACATGTGATTTATTGAATTGTAGAATTACTGTACTAAAATTTTAAAATATTGCAAAAATTTTAATTCAAAATTATATTTATGTACCACAACGACCCATTTTACAAGATGCCATAAAAATCAGGTTTTGATTTGCTTTGTTTTGGCTAATCAGTTACTGTTAGGCGATAAAAAGAGAACACCTGAAAGAATGTTATATGGTTGCAAGGCACGGCATTTAAGGCAATTTGTGTCAAAAAGTACAAGTGGAAGTAAGAAACTTCAAATTTAAATAATGAAACACAAAATACATGTTTTAGTTGTCAACTGACAACTTTCCAGGTAGATGACATGTACACTATATGTATAAAATTGTATTTTATTTTTAGACAATTGCAGGCTGCATTCTGGTATGTTGAAAAGTTGAAAACCATTTGTCTTTTATTATTTTATACAACTTACTATTTGTGGACTAAGCCAAGGTAGTTTACAGAAGGGCCAAAAAGTAATAACTACTCATTGTGTATGAAGAAATTAATTCCAGTGGCTATTACCAAGTTTTCAAAATGTATGGTATTTACATTGGGACAAATGTCAGGATCAGTACATTTTATTGTTACCTTCATTATTTTTATATTTAAGGGTATTGCATTGCTAGATAAAGTATGGATTAATAAAAATTGACCTGGGGAAGAGTATCAACATGGTGATGAAGAAAAGAAATCCTCATGTTCTTTCTTTGGGTTTTTATTTTACAGAGATTGTGCAATAGATAGCTTTAACTGACGTAAGTATAGGGGGGAAAATGACCCTATCTTTCTTTTGTACTACTTCTTTTTTTTTTATTGGGGTGACATCTGTTAGCAAGGATTACATAGGTTTCAGGCATACAAT